>CM072999.1:163785559-163993059 GCA_037038555.1 Rhynchonycteris naso | reverse complement strand
TTGAATCAAGTTTAACATAGGGTCACTTTTTCAAAGCCACCTTTTATTAATTTTTATCAATTTATTTTTCTTTATGCAAACTTTATAATATAGTTATTATATCCATAATACCATTTGCTGATTGATACCAGAAAAAAAAGTTTTTGTTCCTAAATTAAGATCCAGTTCCTGTATTACTAACAGTCACTATTATGATCTATTTTAAATAATCCATTGAAATATATATAGTACAGTAAAAACAAAACAAAACAAAAAAAACCTAGTTTGGTCCATGTAAACATTGATCAGAAGAAATGAAATTACAATCAACTTTTCTTTCTAAATACTTTGGTTTTGTTGTGTATAGAAAATTGCTTTCTGGAATGTTCTTAGAAAGTTAGTTGGGTACCAGGTGTATATGTAGCAGTGTCCATAAATGATAGATAATAATATGGGTTCTAGAGGCAGGGAATGACATTTGAAAGGACAGTGGGGCACATACTTCACAGACCAAATAGAACATCTACAGTTTAATCTTTTCTTTTTTTTAACTTGAATGACACAAAGTTGCTTTAGACCTCATAGTCCCAAGGGCAAGACAAAACTTAACTCTGCAGATCTGTAATGTGACATGCAATTAATGCTCTATGAGCCGTTTGCAAGAAAAGAGTTCAATGGTCATCAGTTAAAATACTGTGATAATAATTTCAATTACTAGCTAATTTCTAGATTTGAGAATATACTTTATTTTTTAAGTATGATTACATTCCTTTCTGAGTCTTTATATGAGCTGAGAGTAAAAAATATTTGGCCCTTGACTATTCAACAGGCGCATTCTGCCTTAGGTAAACAATTAAAGAAGGGAACAACTGAACAGAAAAATATGATTTTTCAGGAGTGTTGTTTGAAAAGAAGAGCCCATTTTAAAAGGGATATACTATCAAATCAGCAAATAGCTGTCCTAATAATTTATTAGAAGCTGTCACATTTCATCAAGAAGGAATCATTGAGGTCACTTTTTAAATGAAGCAATCAAGTTTTAAAAAGACTTTCAAAGAAAACCAACACAAAGAAATCTAAGAGGCATGCTTTGATCCTTTAGCCGAGGGTAGCACCAGCTTGTTTGAACAACAATAGGGTAGGCAGGACAGATGTTTGTAGAGGTATGAAAAGTGAGTTCAAGCCATAGAACTTCACCCAAAATTCAGCACAATTCAAAACTTCTGAGGAAGTAGAAAGATGAAAGGGCACATTATATTGTCTCAGCTTTATTTCTTAATTGTATGTTTGTGTTTTACTTGGGTGTGTTCAACATTAACGAACTTCCCTTAGAAACTTCCTAAAGATAAGGATTGATTAACAACTCTCCAAGAAATTAGTCCAGTGACCTGAAGATAGGTTCTTAATAAACTCTTATGGGTGGTGATAAAAATTAATTCATTAGAAACAGGGAGATTTCTGTTCCAATTACTATCCCACCCAGGTGACTACATAGAGACAAAATGGATATTCAAGGATCAGTGCAGTAGCTATGGTGCTCTTTTCGTCTAATGCAGTTAACGGGTTTGAAGTTCACAGTTGTTTGAAAAGTCTTCTGCCTGGAGTTTTCTGAGAGTAAGTTGTTAGGCATACTCAGTGACAACACAAAGAGCACAGTGACCCATCGGAGCTTTCCCCTTCCACCTTTGCCTCTTTTTGAATACTACCATATGTTGTCCTGAGATTCACTTTAGAAGTAGCTGAGACTAGACACAGAGCTTGACAAATATACCACTTCTAGATCAATTTTCACAGCTCTCTAAGGGAGGTGTAATCACTGTAAATCTTTTTTTTTTAGTTGATTTATATTGCAATTAAGGCAGAGAAGAATCACAGACAAGACCAAAAGTGAAAAAGATTCACACTTTTTTTATGGAAAGTTATCTCCCCATAAGTCAGAGCACAAGAGAGTATTAGAAAAAAAACATTACAAGAAACTAATCGTGCTCACTGACATGATATGGGAGAATGCTAAATCATCTGTTTTCTGTTTAAATGTATATATTTCAGTTGATTAAAAAAGCACATGCTGAATTGATCTTGCAGCTTATAAAAGCAATATTTCAGCTTCGGTGTTTTTTATTCTTTTTTTTAATCAAATTATCTCCCAAAGCATTTTGACTGAAGTTTATTAACAAGGCAAAGAAGCTATTAATGCTTTGCAGTGCACTCTTGCAAAGTTAAGTAAGAGACATGACTTTTCCTATGCATACTGATCATACCTTCTGAAGGTCTAAAGAACTAAAGATTGCATAGCTGAGTGGTTTCGAAGAAAGAAAATTGTTACTTTGTCTTTTTTTAATGCAATGTTATTAGATTTTTGGCGGGGGAGCATTCATAGGAAACATTATATTGCTAAATTTTAACTGGTATTTCAAATATTATCAGATTTCCAGAAAAGTAAGTTAGAAATTTAGAGGACGGGAGGAGCGGCAGGCCTTTGTGCTGGGATAGAGGAGATGGGGAGATGCATGAACCTTCAGTGGATAACCGGGATGACTTTCAGAAAATGTGGTGTAATGCTATTCATATTCACCAGGAAAATTATGACATACCAAATGACGAAGAGAAAGTGTTGCTTTAATTTTTATTTAACATAGTAATATCGCAAAGAGGAAAATAAAAGAGGACTAGTAAACCTAAACCAATATATTCTAAGGGAGGAAAGTATTTCAAGACTCATTCTAGCCAGTAGGTAAAAACAAAAAGCAGGCCCTGGCCGGTTGGCTCAGCAGTAGAGCGTTGGCCAGGGGTGTGGAAGTCCCAGGTTCATCTCCCCGTGAGGGCACATAGGAGAAGCACCCATCAGCTTCTCCACCCTTCACCCTCTCCTTCCTTTCTATCTCTCTCTTCCCTTTCTGCAGCCAAGGCTTCATTGGAGCAAAGTTGGCCCGGGCGCTGAGGATAGCTCCATGGCCACTGCCTCAGGCACTAAAATGGCTCTTGCCCTAATGGAGCAACTGCCCAGATGGGCAGAGCATCACTACCTGGAGGGCATGCCGGGTGGATCCTGGTTGGACGCATGTGGGAGTCTGACTGCCTCCCCGCTTCTAACTTTGGAAAAATACAAAAACAAACAAACAAAAAACCATAAAGCAAAAAACAAGTATGTGAACCCCTCACTCTGTGAGCTTGCTAGATTCCTGGGGGAAAATCTGTTGGTAATAACAGGCCTTATTTTTTTTGTTAAGGAAACTAAGTTTTTCCACCTAGAATTCAACATGAGAAGTAACCTTTCCTCAAATTATTCCTGCAAATGAAATTGGATATTACTTTGTTTTTTTCAATTCTCATCTTTATTACTAAATTAATTGCATAAATTTAATCCTATGTGTGCTTTCCTTGTCAGAGTACAATGTTTTCTCTGAGGAAAAACGAAATGTTCTGTGCTCAAAAATTTAGTGAACACCAAATATTCTATCTCAATTTTTTCTTAAGAGTTCAAAAGCACAATAGCATATTAAATGATCTCAGATATTTTAAAATAAAAAAAAACTTTTAATTTTAGTAACCAGAGTTTCAGAAATGTATTGGGCACTTGATCTTTTACCTCGTAGCTTCTATTAAGATCCCAAAGGATATATTTTGGAAAAACTATATTGGTGTGAAGAAAATAAGTTAAAATGAGATCTGTTCTTACATTTCAGCCTGTGTAAATTACCTTTCTCTTTCACTTATTCACTCAACAAACACTTATTGGCATTTATTCTTTCTAAGGCATCCCCTTATGTTATGATCATAGATGTTGTGGTCAGGAGTAGAAAAGTAGCACAATTTTCAGGAAAGGTTCACCTATGCTGCCACCCCACCTTTGTAAGTCAAGTACAAAATACAGCTGAGCTTCAAGGAATGTGGAAATAACAGTTTATGACCCTAATGGTGAAGTATGGGGCTAAATGCCGAGAAGGGCGTTTCATCTTCGGCTCCTTCAAGACCAGGTGCAGTAGCCAATAATAAAACATTTGCTGCAGTGTAGACACTCTGTGCCGGAGGTCTGTAGGCCAAAACAACAGAACTCTGGCATAGAGCGTCTAGTTCTGGGACTTCCGGTTTGGCCGTTTTTCTTGAAGTGACACACCACCCGAATTATGCTCGGTATTTTGGCGAATTTTGACACACCAAGCTCAAAAGATTGCCTATCACTGGTTTATGACACAGAATGTGATATGACCACAGATGAGCTTTGGTTTTCAAGAAGGAACTACCACTTCAAGGCTGTGAATTCAGTGAGATCTCATGAAAACGATACCCAGTAAACTAGACCTTGAAAGATGAGGCAGGAGACACTAAAGCTAGGAATTTGCTTGGGGAGCACGGAATAAATAAGTGTCCCTGGGTTTCTAGGTGGTAAAACTGAAGCAGTAAATTTAATCTCTATCACTGAGGGCCTTGGACAGTATGTACACTGAAAGGTTTAGACTTTACTCATGGAGAAATGGGGAACCACCGAAATTTATGAAGGAGTAAATGGCAAAATCACAGCCAAATTAATGATGGAGGAGTATAAGCTCCATATGGGTTGGACATGGGCTGTATCTTGTATATCATGTGACCCAACAATAATGAGAGGCACATGTAGTCTCTGATTAAAATAATGTTGATTTATTTATAGGTGAAATTAAACACACAGTCAGTAAGAAGCAGAAATGAGTGTTGACAACTCAGGAAATTATTATTTTACAGAGGAAAGTGTATCTTGAAAGAGTGCTAAGCTACAGATATTAGGGGTTTGTTTTTTAGCGTCTATATATCAGAGACAATTTAAATCACAGTTATGATTTCTTTAGGATAAACATGTATAATGAACCAAACTTGTGGATACTCTTAAAACCTAGAACAACACCCAACTGTGTTTTTTCCCTTCCATTCCTCCCTACTTCCTCCTACACTCCTTGCTTCCTCGACCCTTTATCAAACACTTATATTCAAGGCATTGAGGCTTTTGATAGTTTCATTTGTAACATTTTCACCCTGCTAATGTATTTATGAAGACTGAAAGGACTGTGAGGCTGATGAGGACAGAACAGCAAACAAATTCGCCTGTTAAATTGTTCTAGTTATGAGAGGAGATTATAAAAAAGGGAATGGTGTATTCCAGGAGAGGTTAATGTGGACTTTTGGAGCTGGGGAAAGTTTGATAGGGGGTAGCTGTAGGTGGTGGTTCTGCCCAAAGGCACAAGATTTTTAACAAGTAGCACCTGGTCAGAATTCTAAGTGGTTCCATTCAGCTCAACTGTAGAAAGCAAGGAAAGCGCAGCTAGAGATATTATTTGAAAGGCAGACAGAAAGCAGATGGTGCCGGTTATTGCATACCAAGATTTTCTGCTGCATGTGACTGGGATTCACTGATGGGCCCATTTTAAATGATCATCATGACAGTAGTGTATGTTTAATAGTGATGTGTATGATGGAAGCTGCAACTGCAGCAAGCCCAAACAGGACTTACACATCCTACTCTGACGGGTCTTTGTTTCCCCTTAAGTGTTTCCACAACTTTTGCTTAAGAATCACCTTCAAAACCAACCTTACAGCTGTCAGAAAGTTTCTTGGTCCTAATTTGAAATAAAAGAAAGGTATTAATCAAATTAATCATTCATTTCACTCATCGTTCTTGGCTCTGAATTTGATTGTTCTAAAAATCTAATCAACACAAATGGAAGAGACTTGGCATTGTTGTAACACTTGAAAGTGTATGCTGTGGGTTATGAAGGTGGTTCCAAAGCTGTTATTAGCAATGTAAGCATAGACTGCGCAGAGACAGGTAAATGGTTTGCATATAAAAGCGTTGAACAGTGATTTTTAAGCAGTGTCTCAAGAACTTTAAAACATGCAATACCTAACTGTTGAGTCAGGGGCACTGAGCTCTTTTCCCATGGATTGTCATAAAGAAGAATGATAACAGCCAATACAACAATAGCCAACGGGTGTGAATGAATAAACATTAAATCTATTTTTTTTTGTCATATTGACAAAAAACATTTTTTTGGTGTGCCACAGAATTTTAGTAATTAGTTTATGTGTGCCATGAGGTTGAGAATCACTGGTATAGAATGTTAAACTCTCATGTTACTTCAATAATCTCATATGTATTTTCTGATGTATACAATTTGTGAACATGAACAGGGTCTCAAAATTTGAAACTTTAACTTGTCAATTACTCTAATTTATTATTTAGATCGCTGACTAGGCAAAGTTGGACTGGAAAAACAGATTTGTAAAAAACATTTAAGCACTGCATTTTAATTCTGCTCCGTATGAAAGCTTTACATTTTCCTACATACTGCTTTTAAATTTCAACAATTCTCAACTCAATATGAACTTCTGTTTGAGAAAAAACACGATTTGGAGAAGGTGACATGGCATAAAATTATGAAGAGCTTAAGAGACCCAATCAATGGAATTATTTGCCAGGAAATGACCTAAATTTATAGGATCAGGCATGTTAGAAGTCGTACAAACTTCAATTTTGGTGTAGCAGAACCTGCATTTTTGATGTGTTTGTATTTTTTCTTTTTACCATGTTGTTGCAGAAAAACCATAATGTGTTATTTTACATTTTCAACTTGATATCATAAAATTTTTAATGTTAACAGCAGAAACTGAGGTATCAAAGATATTAATTTAGTTGGGTTCAGTTTTAAATGGCCTTAAGTGTTCTCTTAATTTTTATCTTTTTATAGACTAAAATTGAATTACCTTTTTCTTGCTTTGTTTTACAAGCTTTAGGAACACTATCTCTTGCACATTAAAGTAGCTCCAATCTGTGCCATCTATGAACTCTCTCCTTTATATTACACTTGGCGACTGAACTAGTATTAGTGAAATTTTCATAATATTGCATTTACTTATTGCTAACACCACTAGAATTGCCAGATAACTTATTTGCCCCACTCCTCTGTGTGCCACATGTCCTACTTGTCAGAGGCCCTCAAAGAATCCTTCTCTTGAATTAGCTGTGAATATTAAACAAATCATTCTGCTTGTGCATTTGGATTTTGCTGTTATTTCAGCAAGCCTAAAATAAAATATCCTTTTTCATGCATCATCTTTTTTGCAAACTCTCTCCACCTTGGCATCTTTCATTTAAATATTAACAGGAAAAATATAATTTGAAAAATATTAACTCAAAACATATAGCACTAAAAACATCAGGACTGTCAATGGAGTATATATTTATTACAGAAAATATAGTATAATAGATGCCCAATCTGGTCTTTTTTTCAGCTCTACTGAGGTATAATTCACAAATAAATTGTGATACATTTAAAGTGTAAAATGTGAATGATTTGATATAGGTATATGTGATATTGTGAAAGGATTTCCACAGCTGAGTTAATTAATATACCTATTTATATTTGGAGAGAACACTTAAGTTCTACTCTCAGCAAATTTCTATTGTGTTTTATCAACTACAGTCACCAAGTTATATATTAGGGCCTCAGACCTTTTTTTCTTCTAGTTGAAAATGTGTGTCCTTTTACCAACATTTCCCCATTCCCCCTTTCCCCTCCATTCCCTGGTAATTACCATCTTATTCTTTATTTCTGGGTTAGACTTAAAAAATATTTCAGATATAAGTGATAGCATGCAATAATTTTCTTTGTCTGGTTTATTTCATTTAGCATAATGCCCTCTGGGTTCATCCATGTTCTCACAAATGGCAGGATTTTCTTTTTACAAGGTTAATAATATTCCATTGTACATATACCAAATTTGCTATATCCATTTATTCATCCACAGACACTTAATTAGGTTTTTTCCATATTTTGGTTATTCTGAATAATGCTACAATGAACATGTAAGTAGAGATATCTCTTTGATGTCATTATTTTATTTCCTTTGGGTATATACCCAGAAGTGAGATTGCTGGATTTTATGGTAGTTCTACACTTAATTTCTTGAGAAAACTCCAGAGTGGCTATACCAGTTTACATTCCAGTCAACATTGTACAAAGATTTCCTTTCTCCATAATCTCCCTAGTATTTATTATCTCTTGTCCTTTTCATAACAATATCTTAACAGGTATGAGATAATACCTTATTATGGTTTTGATTTGCATTTCCCTAATGATATTGAGCACCTTTTCATTTACCTGTGGGCTATTTGTATGAATTCTTTGGAAAAATGTCTATTCAGGCCTTTTGCTTATTTTTATAATTGGGTTGTTCATTTGGGAGGGAGTTGCTATTGCATTGTATGAGTTCTTAGTATATTTTGAATATTAACCGCTTATCAGATATGTGCTTTGTAAATATTTTCTTCTATATCTAATCGGTTACTTTCTCATTTTGTTGATGACTTCCTTTGCTATATAGAAGCTTTTTAGCTTGATGTAGCCCCACATTTTAATTTTTGCTTTTATTGCCTGTGCTTTTGATGTCATATTCAAAAAACATAGTATTTCCGAGATCAACATCAAGAAACTTATCCCATGTCTTTTCTTCTGAAAGTTTCATGGTTCAGCTTTTACACTCAACTTTCAATGTATTTTAAGTTGATATTTATTTATGATATAAGATAGGGG
Organism: Rhynchonycteris naso; assembly: GCA_037038555.1. Lineage (NCBI taxonomy): Eukaryota > Metazoa > Chordata > Mammalia > Chiroptera > Emballonuridae > Rhynchonycteris > Rhynchonycteris naso. Next base: position 163,984,516 of record CM072999.1, on the reverse strand, counting down.
TACAGTGTCATTCTTTCACATGTGACTATCCCTTTTCCCAAAACCATTTATTGAAGAGAATATCCTTTCCCCATTTTGTATTCTTGGTTCCTTTGTCAAATATTAATGGATCATATATGTGTGGGTTTATTTCTGAACTGTAGATTCTGTTCCATTGATCTAGGTGTCTGTTTTTATGCCAATATAGATACCTATTGTTTCAACTGTGGTCATATTTTGATAGTTTATAATATAATTTGAAAATAAAAAGTTATTCCTCTAGCTTTGTTCTTCTTCTGCAATATTGTTTTGTTCTTCAGGGTATTTTGTGGTTCTATACAGATTTTAAAATTTCTTTTTTCTATTTCTGAGGAAAATGCTATTGGAATTTTGATAGAGACTGTATTGAATCTGAAGATTATTTTGATTAATACAGATAACTTAACATTAATATTTTTCTAGTTCATAAACATGTATTCTCTTTTCATTTGAAATTTGTTTTTCAATTTCTCTCATCAATGTTTTAGTTATCTATAGATCTTTTACCTCCTTAGTAAAATTTATTCCCAAGTATTTTATTATTTTTGATGTTATTTCTAATGAAATTAGTTTCTTAATTTCTGCTTCTAAAAGTTCTTTGTTAATGTATAAAACACAACTGACATTTGCATACTGATTTTGATTCTTGCAACTTGACTATTTTTTAAAATTAAGTCTAAGAATTTTTGGTAGTTTTTAGGGTTTTTTACATAAAATATTGATCATGTCATCTCTAAACAGAGATCATTTTACTTCTTCCTTTCCAATTTGGATGCTACTCTTTTTCTTGTTTAATTGCTCTGGCTGGTGCTTCCAGTACCTTGTTTAATAAAATCGGTGACAGTTGGCATCCTTGTCTTATTCTCAATCTTATAGGATAAGTACTTTCCGCTTTTCACTGTTGACTAGGATGTTCACTGTGAGCTTGTCACATATAACCTCTATTGTATTTAAGTATTTCTATCTAAAACTAGTTTGTTGTTAAGCTTTTTTTATTTATCACAGATAGATGTTAAATTTTGTCAAATGCTCTTTCTGCATCCATTGAGGTGATGATATAATTTTTCTCCTTTATTTTGTTAATGTGAATCCTATTAATTTATTTGCAAATGTTGAACGGTCTTTGCATTACTTTATTTTCACTTGACTGTGGTTTATGACCAACTTAATATATTGATTAATTGGGTTTGCTAATATTTTTGTTGAGGATTTTTGCATCTAAGTTCATCAGAGATATTGGTCTATAGTTTTCTTTTATGGTAGTATCCTTACCTGATTTTGGTATCAGGGTAATGCTGGCTTCACAAAATATGTTTGGATTTAATCCAAGACCCTGCTACATATTGCTCTAGATTTCTAGTATCTAACGGATCCTTAACTTCCTTTAGTGTCAAACTTGAAATCAATTCCATCTCAACGTTTTCTTTCCTCCTGAATTAGTTATCATTTTGTTTTAATATATTTATGAATTTGTACATAATTTTACATTCAACTAGGATAAATTTCCTGTACTTAATCTCTACAATTTGCTTCCTGTTACCAGTTCATAGAAGTTTTGGTACATACACTGGATTAATTAATCTCTGAATAGTCTCATGCCCTTCCCAACACTTCTATAAATTTCTGGTGTACTTCTGTTGTCATTGTTCCCTCTAGGTACAATGTACTGAATTGGTTCCATTTCTAGATCATTTCACCACATTAAGTGTGCTATTTTACCAGGTCAACTCAGCCAAAGAACTTATTTGTTTTCTTTATTCCATATTAAAGATTATACTGAAGGTTTTATGTATAGTAACAAAAATACTAAGAGTTTAGAAAAGGTAAGTGGTGGTGGATTACATCATTACTATACAAATATTTATTCTACATATTTTTCCTCAAACTATTCCATCGCTATTTCTGCCAACCTGGGCTCTATCTAACCTTCTCCCATACTGCTCTACTGCTTTACTTTTACCTTGAAGAATTCTCTACTATTCACCATGCACATCAATTCAGTGATTAATTATGAGAGTTTTGTGTACTGTTCTCTCTCCTTCTTGGGTATTCGGCCCAAGTTTTCTATCAAGATAATTTTCCAATAAAAAATTGTGCATCTGCTTAGTGAATTTTGTTACTATCTCTTACATTAATATCTTCATTTTTAACATTTAGAATACTGGAAAGAAATATATGTTTGAAATCATTACAATTTTAAAAGTATTATTTATATTATAGTGAAAGCATATGACAAACATTTGTCATCTAAAAGAGAATTAGGGAAATCAAATGTATTTGAATATACCTGCCAATCATAGCTGAAAATAATTTTCTTAAAATCTTTGTCTTAGAAAATTGCTATTTTCTTTCAAACAGCAAGTCTCTTTTTATCTATAGATGAATAAAAATCTGAATTGAAAAACCAGAGCGATTGATAAACATTAAAATATAATTCAGACTAATAATTTTATGACTTGATTCCTTCACAAGTAAAAATCAAAATGAAAATCCAACTATAATATGGCTGTAACATGGTGAATGAGACCAGTATTCATTAGTTTATTTAAAAATACATTATGGAACCAATGAATAGAGTAGGAAAATGGTTGTTATATATGTATAAGATATCTGAACAAAACATGAAAAGCTTCTTAAGAAATGTTTCATGGGCTAACACATTACAAAGATGACTGGTATTACTTTACACAAGATCACAAACTTATCAACAGCAAAAGTTAATTTTAATGAAATAAATGTATTACATTAAATAATATGTAGAAATACAAAAGTTCTTGCGGTTTACAAAAACATGCTAAAGATTTTAGGAACATATTATCTATAATAATTTGGATTTAAGGGTAGGCTTTTGTATGAGTAAAATAACTTGAAAATGTACTCAATAGTATCAAATCATCAGAAAAACCCTCCAGAGTTGCGTGAGTATCTTGCACATTGAAAATAGGCATGAGGGGTTCCATAATTGGCAATCTTATAAATAATTGAATTTATATGTATTAGCAACTATTAATACCTACATTTCTTGGTTATACTTAAAATCTTCAGATATTATTCACAAATATAATACAGTTAAAGTTAGAAATATTAATATTATTTAAAATAATTTAAATGTCAAAGATAAGTTTGTAAAGTGTCATTGGCACAAAGTCCAGCTCAATATATGAGAATTACTATTATGGGAATGAAAATGGCTTGCTCTATGGCAAGTATCACTTTCTGAAAGTATCATTTTCTATATTTTTGCCAGAATATAATGGTTTTTCAGTTCTGAAAGATGTCCAACTTCTGTCCTAAAATTCGCTTCTTTTTTCTTTTCTTTGTCTTTTTTTTTTTTTTTTTTTAGTTGAGAGGAAGGGAGAAGTGAGGCAGATTCCTGCATACATCCTGAACCAGGATTCACCTGGCAATCCTGTCTGAAGTCGATGTTAAAGTACCGAGCTATCTTTTTTATAGCGCCTGAGGCTGATGCCCTGGGAGAACCCAGATACCTACCCCAGCACCAGAGCTGATATTGGAACCAATTGAGCCACTGGCTGTGGGAGTGCAACAGGGAGAAAAGGAGGGAGGAAAGGAAGGAGAAGTAGATGGTCACTTCTCCTCTGGGCCCTGACCAGGGATTGAACCCAGGATGTCCATTCTCTGGGCGGACACTCTATCCACTGAGCCACCAGCCAGGGCCCTAAAAGTGGCTTTTAATAAAAATGAGTCACTGTACTTTGTTGTCATTATTTTATTTATTTATTTTTAAACCCACCTCTTCAAAATTTTATTTGATGACAATGGTAAGAAGTTCTTTTTTATATGTGAAATTTTAAATAAAATTTCTTGATATTCACAATAAATAGATTTATTCAAATGGTGTATATTTAAGGAGAAGTCAAGGCACTAAAATGATCTTCTCTTCAAATCACCCAACAGCTCTTGTGTGTGTGTGTGTATCACAGTGTGTTTAGTTTTTTAATTTAATATTTTATTTCTTAAATTGTACTTTACATTCAATACTATTTTGTACCAGTTTTAGGTTTACAGGTTAGTGGCCAGACAATTATGTACCCTGAAGTGCTCCCTCTGTTACCTCAAGTACCCACCTGGCGCTATACATAGTCACCACAATATCATTGACTATATTCTCTATGCTGTACTTCACATCCCTGTGTCTACTATGTAACTACCCACTTGTACTTTTTTATTTTGTTTGTTTGTTTTTTGTGGGAGAGACAGAGAGAGTCAGAGGGAAGGACAGATAGGAACAGAAAGACAGGAAGGGAGAAAGATAAGAAACATCAATTATTCGTTGCAGTTCTTAGTTGTTCATTGATTGCTTTCTCATATGTGCCTTGACTGGGGCCCTACAGCAGACCGAGTGACCCCTTGCTTGAGCCAGCTACCTTGGGCTCAAATTGGTGAGCCTTACTTAAACCAGATGAGCTCGTGCTCAAGCTGGTGACCTCGGGGTCTCGAACCTGGGTCCTCCACATCCCAGTCCGATGCTCTATCCACTGCACCAACACTTAGCATCTCTGTAAAGCAAGCATCTTTTATTTTGTTTTATATATTTTTGTTGCTTCTACTGTGGGAAGTTGTACTTCTAAGTATGAAGACTTTATCAAAAGAAAAAATAGTCTATAAAACTAGAGTTATAAATGTTGCCAATAGCAACTGTTCTATACACCTGTCATAGATTTATTATTTTTTTATTTGGTTAACACATATGTTAACCTATGCTTGAAGGCTATTTGCTAGTATATAATCTTGCTAAAATTATTTTACTTTGTGGGATAACCTGGGCTATCATGGAGCCATATCCTAACAGTTTAACTGATCACCTTCAATGTTTTCTGCATCTATCAGTTGGCTTAGCTGTTAAAGCCACAGTGGTAATGGGCTTTAGCTCAAAACTACAGGCTTGATTTCTTTAGTCAGTGAATATATATTTTTTATAGAAAAACACCACCTTCTGTCTATATATCTCACCAATATCTTGGGCCATTTGTCTTGCAAATTGACTCTATGCATGCATTGGCACTGGCAACCTATAGTCTATCTTATTTAATAATAATATGGGACAGGTATTTGTCCCACTCCTAAACTCATCTTTGTTATTCAAAAATAATTGGTCACCTTGCCCAACTGAAAAAATGATGAACAGAATGCCCTTATAAAAATGTCATATTTAATAACAAGAATTAAGGGGTCATTTATAGCTCATACACAAAGATACTTTTTCTTCTCTTGTAAAACAATATAGTGACATTTTTCATTGTTAATTTTTTCAGCCTTAAAATTCTTTTTTTCAATCGGCCTCCTTATTTTGACTCTGAAGTTTTTGGTATAGTAAATTCACTTGTAAATTATGAACTTATAAATAAATGAAAATTGATATTGAAATGTCTAGAAATGTTAATTTGTAAGTTTACTTTCACATGTTTCATGATCTTTTAGTTTTACACAGTTTCGTGATTTTTGTCTAGCCTTAAGAACAGAATGAAACCATGAAAATTAATACATACTCTTATGTGTGTATTATACAAATATTATTTTAAAAAATAAATTGTCCCTTATGTGTCTTAAAAATCTATTGCCTACAGGGCATTCCTTACAAAAAAGAAACAACAAAACGATTTCTTCAAGTATGTTAAATTGAATCGGATACTGTTTTTAACATTGCCTCTATTTATTTGTGTATGAATTATCAGAGTATTTGCCAAACACTATTGTAGATAACCTTTGGATAAAGCTGCCCATTTTAGTCATCAAACATTTATAGAGAACCTATTAAAATGTATGCCTTCCAAAAGTGCTATACAGGGTATAATGCTGAATAAACCATCAGCCATGCCCACAAACATTTTAGAGACTTTTGAGAAAGAAATGCATATGTGTTGTAATTAATTATATGTGATATAAAGGTCATATGTACGTACATATGTCCAACTACATGCATTCTACACTGTATTTGGCACTAATGAGAGTATACAACTTAAAATGGCATTGTTTGCCTGATCTCAATCTAGCCGGTGAAAGAAATTAAAGGTGCCAATCTTTAATAATAAAACAATATTCATGATAAAGGTATAAAAAAACAATCTCTGGACCTACAGAGGCAGGAAAAAAATATTCACTCTCTTTGTGAGCTAAGAGAGTTAAGGGTACCAGAAAGCACTGGGAAGGAGTAATACTGATGATTTCAAAGGAACAAGAAGCAATATCAGACAATATCTGGGAGTAAAAGAGACATATCTGTCTTGTTTCTTATTCTAGCCCTCTAATCTAACTCTATAGTTGTTTAAAGAATATTTATTGAACAAAAAAAGAAAGAAATGAAGAAAAGAAGGCATGGTGGAAGATGGTGTTTTGTTGAATTCCCAATCCAGAATTCATAAAGAGGTAAAAGTTATGTTAGAATCAAATGCAACATCAAGTTAAAGAAACGCTTTGTCCTTTGCACTCCTTTATTTTCTCATATATACTTTCACTCTTTCCAATGGCATTACATTATCTGAGGCTACTAGCTGTTTAAATTGAACTACAACAGCAAGAGCAACCTAAAAAATCACTTCACCAGCAGTCATGAAACATGTACTCCTCTGCCCCGCTCACCACCCACCTATCTTCCACTTTTCACACATCAGCCTAGGCAGGCTTTCTAAAACTCAAATGTTATCATATCCCTCTCTTTCTGTATTATCATCAATCCCCACTCCCCTTCTCCCACCCAGTATTGTCACCCAGGATAAAGCTCACACCGCTTCATGTCACACAATTACTTGCACTTATCAGTAGCTATAGTCCAACAGCATTTATGTGAATTGCATGGACATACTGCAATTACAGTAATGTGCAAGGTTCTTTCAGGTCTAGGTCTTACTACTTAGTATTTTGTCTGGAAAGCCTTCTTACCTCTGTGTTTTAACCTGTTGTTGCATTTATCACACTATATTGCCACTGCCTCTTAACTTGTCTTTTCTATCATAGACTGGATTTTTTCAAGAGCAAGAACTGAATATAATTTATTTTTATATCTGCAATGACTACACAGATATATGATATTTATTGAATTAATAGTTTGGTTTACACATACACACACACACACACACACACACACACACAAACACACACACACACATATATGCTCCCAGATCTTTGCCATGTCTTAGAATTTTAGTATTTCTTAGAAACAACTTGTCTCTCTCTATAACATGGTAGATTCATTATCTATTTCACTTAGCCTTTATAATTTGTGTCATTTGAATGTACTGATTGGTTTCTATTCATATTTTCTCAGTGTTCCATAATGCTTTTTGCTCAATAAGAATTTATGTAAGTTTTCATTATCTGAAGGCATTCAGTAATAGGTGCTACTTAACTACAAATATAATCTCTATTCTATCCTCTAATAAAAAAATTATATTACCATTTCCCCCAAGTATCATTCTTTTATCCATTTGTTAGCCATCAGAGTCCATTTTTTCTTCATTTATTAGATTACCTAGTTTCTTTTCCAATATATATTTTAAAAGTCTTTTATTTATTATGCTATGTCTAGTACTAATTTTACACATTTTTTTTCTGTTTATTTTGCTCAAAAAGTGACTTAGGTATACTCTTATACTTTGAATGGGTTAAAAAATTTTTTTTACACACATATTTAAATGAGAAAGATCAAGGAACAATCATAAGTGTTTCTTTTTAAGGAAGACAGATGTGTAGAAGACTTCTAAAGGCTCAGATGCTGGTCATAAATATATTTCTTTCCATATGTGGTATTTATATGCATATATGATACTGTCAAATGAATTTTGGTAATTTTTTGCAGATTTTTAAATAAGTAGGACAATTTTATTCAAAACTCACAAATACAGCATAAAATATTTTATGTAATAATGATTTAAGTCTGAAAAACATATCATATAATACAGTTAAAGAGCCACTTAGCTTAAAAGATACAATGATTGTGGCATGTTTTTAACAATAAGTCAATAAGATAAAAATTCAAAAGCACAAACTTCAGGTTTCTTACATAAAAATCATTTTTCTTCTTTTGCCCCCTAATAATAAAACAACAAAAATAATTGTGCTAAATAATCAGCCTTGCAAAGCCTTAAAGAAAATAACCATCCTTTGTACAATAATATGCTAATATTTCAGGTGAAATTTTCACATTAAAATTCCAGGCTAAATTTTCAAATGCCTAAATATGTTATTTTCAGGCAAATGGGCACTTAAAAATTAGAAGAAATATACCTCAAAGATATACAAGCCCTTGCCTACAGTTGCAGACCCTAATGACCACCATAATACAACTTTTTCTCATGGTTTTTGTTATATAGCACTTTTTAAATTTTTCTCCTAACTCTTGGTTTTCTTCTCCTTTGATGACATGTTTCTTTCCAGCGGAACTTAGGAGGCTGAATCACTTGTCTCTATTCCTCTAATTTTCTCTTTTTTCTTAACTTCCTCATGTTCAGCCACAAAAGTTGTTACAGCCCTTCTGTGTCATCTATGTGCCAAACAATCTTTCTGTTGCTCAGGGGATACCTCTGTATGAGGTCGCACTCTCTTAGTAAGCCGTGTATAATCTAAATGGGACTGCTGACCTGGCTTAAAATAAGGGCCATACCAATTGTCCTCTCTTATTATTTTGGTTATCCTTAGTTCCAAAGCTTAAAGTCATATGGTTGTTTTTGTTCTATTCTATTTCACCCTAATTAGTCCATCGTTTTAACAAGTCAGTGCTTTCATGCTTCTGAAATGTCCATCACTTCCCCTTCTCTATTTCCTTTGCTGCTACTCTATAGTACAGGATCTTACCAATGTAGATCTATCTCCATTTTTTATAATAGCGTCATTTCCCAAATATTTTCATTGAAAATTCTGACTAGATGAGTTAGCTTTCCAAAATGTCACTTGTGTACTATAACCCTTTTAAAATAACAATTCACAGTCCTGCCCAATTGGCTCAGTGGTAGAGCATCAACCCAGTGTGTGGAAGTCCCAGGTTTGATTCCCAGTTAGGGCACACAGGAGAAGTGACTATCTGCTTCTCCACCCCTCTCCTTCTTCCTTCTCTCTCCTTTTCTCTTCTCCTTCTGCAGCCATGACTTGTATGGTTTGAGTGCATCAGCCCCAGACACTGAGGATGGTTCTGTGGAGCCTCTGCCTCAGGCACTAAAAAGAGCTCAGTTGCGAGCATAGCACAGATGGGCAGAGCATCAGCCTCAGATCGGGGTTGCTGGGTTGGGGCGAATGTGGGAGTCTGTCTCTCTATATTCCCTCCTTTCACTTAAACAAACAAACCAATAAAATAACAATTCACTATTAGCTGCATCCAGTTTTCTCCTCTGCCTAACTTTGTCTCCCACAATAGATCCACAAAATATATGCCTAGCATGCCCTTGAGCTCTATCTCTGTCTCTACTTCTATCATCTTCCTCTTTCCTTCTCACCCCAAATGTGAGCACTCTACAGTAGCATGTTGCATTTACTATGGAATGAGATTCAGAAAACATGAGATCTAATCGTGGTTCTACCATGGATGTAGATGTTATGTCATGGAGATGGTCCATTTCAGCTCTTTGAGAGTTAATTTCTTATTTTTACAATGGACATGTTAAAATCTTGCTTCTTAGACTTCTCTGTGATAGTTAAATAAAAATAAACATAAATTAAAAATATAAAATGCTGTATAAATATGAGCTATTGCAATGCTGCTGGAACTCACTAGCTACCCTGATGCTGTTTGTATTCATACAAGGCAACTGCCTCTGTTTCTTGTCAAACAGACCAGAGCACTACTCACCCTGCACTGTGACATGAGTAACTCCTTCCTCATAATGTATGGAAGGGTATTCTTTCCCATTTTAAATTTCATAAGGTGAAGAAAAGATAAAGGAGGACACGAGAGAGTTTTCTGTAGGATCTGTTATTTAGAGTCTGTCAGGATAAATATTTTTAAAGAAGGAAGGAAGGCTAAAAGGGATAAAAAGATGAGATAAGAAAAAGGATCAGTTTGATACAGTAAAAATAACATTTTATAATCCAACATCAGCCCTGGATTTTGACTTTTGAATGAATCAGCTGGCTGAGAACTTTTTGATCCAAAACAGGGAAAGATGCCAGCTGGCAACTTGAGAAGCTAAATGCAGAGATCTTTTAAGTTCTATAAAATGGTTTTAGTAAGAAACATGCATTTAATTTATTACAGAAGAAGATAAAAAGACTGATCATGTAGTCTTGCAGTATTTGCTAGAAATTATATGTTTAAAGGCCTATGAGATAAAACATTTTGACAATATAGAAGAAATTTTGATTTCATGCTTTGCTCACTGCACTGCAGATGTTTTTATTTGTTTGTCTGTTTATATACTCCTTGTATCCAAAATGGTCTGGTGTTAGCCTAGCAGTAGGATGTGGGATCAACTCTGCAAAATAGAACTCTCGTGTTCAAACAGCGTAGGCAGCATCTACAGGCATTTGTGTCTGGGAAGGTGTAGGTCAGGGGCAAGTCATTAGGAATTTGAATGTACTGAAGTATAATTTGTAAGTATTGGGAAATACTCATCATTAACTAACTTAGACTATTTACTTAGTACTTCAAATCAATTTTTAAAACTAAGATATTAAAATATTGAATATTGTATCATAGGTTATGTAAGAAATATGCTCAATGGGGGAAGTGGAGACATAGGAGAATGCTGCCTATTTCATAATTTTATAATAAGCAGTCAAGTTTTCATTTCGGTAGGTCATTTGATTCTCGGCAGGTGGCTATGGCTGCCTCTGAAGAGAGAGCCCTGAGTTACATGTTACACAAATGAAATGTGATTATCTTTGTGGGTAGCATCATATGATTTAGAATAAGTCTTCAGGTCTAATATAAAGATCCTTCAAATAAATCATCCAGCTAAGCGTCTGTGGCCCCAATCTCCTAATTTAAAACTGTTGATAAATGAAGTACCTCTTTAGTTAATAAATGAAGTATCTCTTTAGTTATCCTTTGTCAGCAACATTCATTTTAATGGAAAGTGAGTTTACAGGGTTACATGATTGAACTACTGAGCCAAGTCAGTGTTGGCAAATGATGGGCTAAATTATTGATGTTACACACTAATGAATTCTGATGAGAAATAAAACACAGACATTACGTTTCAAGTGGTTCATAATTATTTTTGTACTTTAAAAGCAATTTTGTTCTTTTTCCAAATCATACTGGTTCTGTAAAACAAAAACATGGTTAGTGATTATACAAAAATTATTGAGTTTGCGGCAAAAAAAATGCCCTTGCAAGTTTTCATTTCTGCAAAGATAATGTTATTCACACTAGGTTTCTGATTTCCTTATATACATCTGGGAAAAGATAATTAAATTAAATGTCTAAATTTTAAAATGAGTGTCTTTAAATAAGATAATCTGCTTTGCAACCATGGTTAGCATTTCGATAGATGTATTTATAATCTATGATATGTCTATCAACACATTTGCTGGAGATGTTATTTCAGGTAATGACAACACAGAGGAACTTCTGTGAAGCAGCTTTATTTTAGTAAAGAAGTTATCTCCAAAGGACACAGAATAAAGTGTGGACTCTACAATGATAGACAGTTGATGAAGTCAGGGCCTGCTGGCAATACCCAAAGCAGGTTCATATACAGAAAATGACTGTACACAGAGGGCTATGAATTCCATAATGTAATGACAGTATCCTTTTATATTTTCTTATGACTTAACTGTCCCAGATTGGGACTTTAATTGTGTGGTTCTGTGACTTTTCCTTTTACTAATTAGTTACTAGAGAGCTTAGACTGATTTTTAAATCAAAGGGATTAGAAGTAGAAATCATAGTAGATGAGGTGTTAGTTCAAAGATTCATTACTGACCAGTCATGAGTGTTTGGCCAAGTCCCTAAGCTTCTCAACAGCTCAGTTACCAAATCCTCTAAATGGGGCAGGTCATCTTTTCCTATCAGAGAGGGTTGTTACAATTCTTAAATCAGATATGCAGGATACTGAAACCTTGTATATCAATATAAGGTCAATTTAGTTCTATTTGTCTAGACTCTAATTCATTTAAAGTAGGTCAAAATTATTGTGGAAAATATTCCCTTTACCAATTGAGGGATATGATGCAAGGAAAAGAAATGAGAAGAGTTTTCATGTCAAGGTTTCTTCAACATGCTTGATTATTTCCCCCTTACAGTAATATATGCAGTAATAAAAATCCAAAGGTAAAATTTCTTTCATTGTGTTGGATTGAGGTAGGAGATACAGTGCAGGTTACTATAGTTCTCACTTGGTGGACACTATATGAAATTTTTTAAAAATGGGGACTTGTTTATCTTAACTCTGTAACACCTAATTCCTACATTCAGGTTTTACTGACTTATTTTTTTCATCTTCATGATTTTCTCTTTATCCTTCGTAGATTGGCACCATTTGTGAATGACAAAGCTACTTCAAATTTTATCTTTCTAGTATTTTATTAACTTTATTATCTCAATATCTTCCACAATATAACTATACTGTTCATTGTTCTATAATCTTGATACTTTGGGATAAAAAATCATGTGTCTGAGTTAAACTCACATCAAAGTAGCATCATTATATAATGATGATGCTAAGTTGTATGAAATATACCTACTGGATACACTCCATTAGACGCTAATTTTCAAACTTAAAGTCCTGTCTTTGAAAAACTCCTCTCCCCCACACCTCTGACATGGCTCCTCCACTTGAAAAATGTACTGCCTGTGTAAAGCGAATTTAAAAGTAATACAGATGCTGGGTATTATATTAAGTCCAAAAATATCAGAACACATAAAAATGTATATTTTTCTATTAAACACAATTATAATATGATTCTTTTATTTAAACATTTAAAAAAGCAATGCATTTTGGTTTTAACATGATATTGTACAAATTAAAAAATTAGGTAATTTAATTGGTGAAATTTAACATTGAAAAATGCTTTAGAGATGGCAAGATGGCGATGGAGTAGGCGGACATACCAACTTCCAACTCCCAGAAACAAAGTGGATTATAACTGAATTTTAAGAACCACCATCTGGATAAAACAACTTTGAACTAAACTAAGTGAACTCTTCAACCAAAGGAACACTGAAGAAGCTACATTGAGACTGGTAGGAAAGCGAAAATGCGAGAGGGCTGCCCAGCTCCCCAGAGCGAACAGCAGCCCGGAGAGACTCACATGGCAGAAGGAGAGTTTAGCAGAGAGGGAGGGACCTGGGTCCCAGGAACCAAGCTCCAGCCTGCAGTCCCAGAGCCTAGAAGAGGTGTTTGGACAGTATTGAGCTGTGAAATAAGTGAGGATACTGTTTGTGAGAAAGAGACAGTTTTCTCAGACCCAGGATTCTTCTTAAAGGGATCGCACAAAAAACCTCTCTTACAACCACCCACCCGGGGCTCCAGGGAACGGGGACAGAGGAGAGGTCCAGAGCAGCGGGAAGAGAGTGTGGACTGAAGGCACAGGGCCAAACACTCTGAGGGACAGCCACCCTAACCCCTGGGCTGAGTCACTTCCCTAGTCGAAAACGAATATTTCCCCTGGAACTAGCAATACCAGCAAAGGGAGACAGGATGCCAGCCAAATAAGCTCTCCCGCGGCAATTAGAGCAGAGCTGCTTAGATGGAGGGAGCTCCCAGGTCTACAACATGAAGTGTTATGATCTGAACTGTGGGGCCCCTACCCACAATGCTGAGGGCTTGCTAGAGGGAGGGTGGCGGCGGGACATTGAAACGCGGTTCTGTTGGTGGGGGTGGAGGCCCAGCCGGTGTGAGCTCAGTCTAGCCCAGCAGAGGTGGAGGGACGCGCAAAAGCTGTCCGGCAGCTGCGGGCCCATCTGCAGCCCCGCCTGCAACCCCACCTGTGAGGGAAAAGCGGGAGGCCAGGAACGGGCAGAGATCTGCTGCTAAGCAGGGCCCCAGTGGGCGCGCAGCATCACCTGGCCTCCCAGGTTTGCAACCCTGTGTGAGCCAGCCCTGACCATGGGGGCGGGGCTAAAACCCGGGACATGTGGAGGCTCACAGCTGAGAGCATGCCAGCAACCCCGCCTGGCCCAAGAAACCATGGTTTGCCATCCTGCATGTGCGAGTTGACTCTGACCACGGGGGTGGGGCTAAAGCCTGGACAGGTGGAGGCTCTCAGCTGAACGCACGCCAGCAGCCCCACCTGGCCCGAGAAACCGCAGTTTGCGATCTTTCGTGAACCAGCCCTGACTGCAGGGGGGTGGGTTAAAGCCCGGGACAGGCAGATACTCATAGCTGAGGGCATGCCAGCAGCCCCATCCGACATGAGAAACAGCGGCGAGCAGGCTCTGACTGTGGTGGCTGGGCAGAAGCACGCAGGAACAGGCTGGGTTGGCAGCTCAGCAAAGGTGCTCACCCCTACACTTGGTGCTGAGGCTTATGGCTTGAGTGCAGTGCCCAACCCCACCTGTGGGGGCGAGGCAAAGCCCAGACAGGCTGAGGCTTGAAGAGCCAGGCACCAGAACACAGCCCCACCCATGGAGGAGAGGTGGAAATCACAGCAACAGCCACAGTGTGCCAGCGCTGGCAATGCCCATACACAACCGCCCTAGGCAGTGGCAGAGGAGGTGGCAGGCCAGCAGACAGACCACACCTAGGGAACACAGAGGCAATACCCATTGGACTCCAGTGGCAAAACCCTTCTTATACACAGACAAAATAGGCAGGCAGAAAAATGCAACCCAAATGAATCAAAAGAAATCCCCAGAGAAGGACCTGAATGAACCAGATATAACCAAATTACCAGATGCAGAGTTTAAAATAATGATAGTTAGGATGTTCAAAGAGCTTAGAGCAACAATGGATAGTCATTACGAACACCTACATAAAGAGATAACAAGTATAAAAAAATTGAAATAATAAAAAAGAATCAGACAGAAATGACAAATACAGTATCATAACTGAAGACCACAATGAAAGGAATTAGAAGCAGGATGGATGAAGCTGAGGATTGAGTCAGCGAGTTAGAGGATAAAATAAAGGCACAGAAGCAGAGCAGAAAAAACACTCAAAAAATCTGAGGAAACTCTAAGGGAGCTCTGTGACAACATGAAGAGAAATAACATCCGCATCATAGGTGTTCCCAAAGATGAAGAGAAAGAACAAGGGATAGAAACTTTGTTCAATCAAATCATAGCTGAAAACTTTACTAAATTAAGGCTGGGAAACGTTTCACACATTCAAGAAGCACAGAGAACTCCATTAAAGAGAAACCCAAAGAAATCTACACCAAGACACATCATAGTTAAAATACCAAAGGTAAGGGATAAAAAGAAAATTTTAAAAGCTGCTAGAGAAAAAATGGCAATCACCTACAAAGGAGTCCCCATAAGGATGACATCCGACTTCTCAACAGAAACACTTGAGGCCGGAAGGGAACAGCAAGATATATTCAAAGTAATGCAGAACAAGAACCTACAACCAGACTACACTATCCAGCAAGGCTAACACTTAAAATTGAAGGAGAAATAAAGAGCTTCCCAGACAAAAAAAGTCTCAAGGAATTCATTAAAACCAAACCAGTTATGCAAGAGATGCTAAGGGGCCTGTTGTGAACAGTTCAAAGGGAGGAAAGAATATAGCCAAGGAAGAATACAGCTTTAAAGAATAAAATGGCAATAAACAACTACATATCAATAATAACCTTAAATGTAAATGGATTAAATGATCCAATCAAAAGACATAGGGTAGCTGTGTGGATAAGAAAACAGGACCTATACATATGCTTTCTACAGGAGACACACCTTAAAACTAAGGATGCAGATAGACTGAAGGTAAAAGGATGGAAAAAAATATTTCATGCAAATGGAAATGAAAAAGAAGCCAGGGTAGCAATACTTATATCTGACAAAATAGACTTTAAAACAAAGGCTATAGTAAGAGATGAAGAAGGACACTACATAATGATAAAGGGAACAATTCAACAGGAAGATATAACTATTATAAATATCTATGCACCAAACATAGGAGCCCTGACATACATAAAGCAGACTTTGATGGATATAAAGGGCGAGATTAATAGCAATACTATAATAGTAGGGGATTTCAATACCCTACTAACATCACTGGATAGATCCTTAAGAAAGAAAATTAATAAAGAAACAGCAGACTTAAAGGATACACTAGATCAACTTGATTTAATAGATATCTTCAGAACTTTTCACCCTAAAGCAGTAGAATATACATTCTTCTCAAGCGCTCATGGTACGTTTTCTAGGATAGACCACATGTTAGGACACAAAAATGGTCTCAAATTTAAGAAGATTGAAATCATATCAAGCATTTTCTCTGATCACAATTCTATGAAATTAGAAAATAACCACAAAAGAAAAACTGAAAAATACTCAAACACTTGAAAACTAAATAGCATGATATTAAGTAATGAATGGATTAACAATGAGATCAGAGAAGATATAAAAAAGTTTCTAGAAACAAATGATAATGAGCATACATCAACTCAAAATTTATGGGACACAGCAAAAGCAGTTCTGAGAGGGAAGTATATTTCACTACAGGCATATCATAAGAAGCTAGAAAAAGCTCAAATAAGCAACCTGACCCTGCATCTAAAAGAACTAGAAAAACAATAGCAAATAAAACCCAGGTCAAGTAGAAGGAAGGAAATAATAAAGATCAGAGCAGAAATAAATGACATAGGGGCTAAGGAAACAATACAGGGGATCAATGAAACCAGGAGCTGGTTCTTTGAAAAGGTAAACAAGAGCGATGAACCTTTAACTAGACTCACCAAGAAAAAATGAGAGAAGACTCAAATAAATAAAATTAGAAATGAGAGTGGAGAAATAACAACTGACAAAACAGAAATACAAAGTATTGTAAGAAAATACTATGAAGAACTCTATGCCAAAAAATTAGACAACCTAGGTGAAATGGACAAATTTCTTGAATAATATAATCTTCCAAAAATCAATCTGGAAGAATCAGAACACCTAAACAGACCAATTACAACAAATGAGATCAAAATAGTTATCATAAAACTCCCAATAAAGAAAAGTCCTGGGCCTGATGGCTTCACAAGTTAATTCTACCAAAAATTCAAAGAACTAACTCCTATCCTCCTCAAGCTATTTCAAAAAATTCAAGAGGAAGAGAGACTTCCAAACTCCTTTTATGAGGCGAGCATAATTCTGATCGCGAAACCAGGCAAAGACAACACAAAGAAAGAATATTATAGGCCAATATTTCTGATGAATTTAGACGCTAAAATTCTCAACAAAATATTAGCCAAATGGATTCAGCAATATATGAAAAAAACATACAGCATGATCAAGTGGGATTTATTCTGGAGAGGCAAGGCTGGTTCAGTATTCACAAATCAATCAATGTGGTTCATCACATAAACAAAAGGAAGGACAAAAATCACATGATAATTTCAATAGATTCAGAAAAGGCATTTGATAAAATCAGAACTCTCAGCAAAGTGGGAACACAGAGAACATTCCTTAACATGATAAAAGCCATCTATGACAAACCCACAGCAAACATACTAAATGGGCAAAAATTAAAAGCAATCCCCTTAAGATCAGGAACCAGGCAGGGGTGCTCCCATTCACCACTCTTATTCAACATGGTTCTGGAAGTCCTAGCTACAGCAATTAGATAAGAAGAAGGAAAAAAGAAGTATCCAAATTAAAAAAGAAGAAGTAAAACTGTCATTATTTGCAGATGATATGATATTGTATATAGAAAACCCTAAAGTCTCAGTCAAAAAGCTACTGGATCTGATAAATGAATTCAGCAAGGTGGCATTATTAATTTAAAATTAATACTCAGATATCAGAGGCATTTTTATATACCAACAATGAACTGTCAGCAAAAGAAATTAAGGAAACAATACCCTTCACTATTGCAGCCAAAAAAATAAAGTACTTAGGAGTAAATTTAACAAAGGAGGTTAAATACTTGTACTCGGAAAATTATAAAACATTGATAAAAGAAATCAAGAAAGATACAAACAAGTGGAAGCATATACCGTGCTCATGGTTAGGAAGAATAAACATCCTTAATATTACTATATTACCCAAAGAGATTTATAAATTCAATGCAATACCAATTAAAATACCAATGACATACTTCAAAGATATAGAACACATACTACAAAAATTTATTTGAAACCACGAAAGAACACAAATAGCCTCAGCAATCTTAAAAAGAAAAAAATAAAGCAGGAGGTATCACTCTTCCAGATATCAAGGTATACTACAAGGCCATTGTACTCAAGACAGCCTGGTACTGGCATAAGGACAGGCACATAGATCAATGGAACAGAACAGAGAACCCAGAAATAAACCCACACCTTTATGGACAACTGTTATTTGACAAAGGAGAAAAAGAACATACAATGGAGTAAAGACAGCCTCTTTAACAAATGGTGTTGGGAAAATTGGACATCTACCTGCAAAAAAATGAAACTAGACCACCAACTTACACCATTCACAAAAACAAACTCAAAATGGATAAAAGACTTAAATGTAAGCCGTGAAACCATAAGCATCTTAGAAGAAAACATAGGCTGCAAGCTCTCCGACATCTGTGGCAGCAATATATTCATTAGAGAAATGCAAATTAAAACGACAGTGAGATATCACCTCACACCAGTCAGGATGGCGCTCATCAGCAAAACAACATAGAATAAGTGCTGGCGAGGATGTGGAGAAAAGGAAACCCTTCTGCACTGCTGGTGGGAATGCAGACTGGTGCAGCCACTGTGAAAAACAGTATGGAGATTCCTCAAAAAATTAAAAATCGAACTGCCTTTTGACCTAGCTATCCCACTTATAGGAATATACCCTAAGAACACCATAGCACTGTTTGAAAAGAAGAAATGCGCCCCCATGTTCGTGGCAGCATTGTTTACAATAGCAAAGATCTGGAAACAGCCCAAGTGTCCATCAGAGGACGAGTGGATTAAAAAGCTTTGGTACATATATAATATGGAATAGTACTCAGCCATAAGAAATGATGACATCGGATCATTTACAACAAAATGGTTGGACCTTGATAACATTATACGGAGTGAAATGAGTAAAACAGAAAAATACTGAGAACTGCATGATTTCATACATAGGTGGGACATAAAAGCAAGACTATGAGACATGGACAAGAGTGTGGTGGTTAAAGGGTAGGGGAAGGGAGGAGAGGGAGGGAGAGGGGGAAGGGGAGGGGCACAAAGAAAACCAGATAGAAGGTGACAGAGGACAATTTGACGTTGGGTGATGGGTATGTAACATAATTGAATGATAAGATAACCTGGAGATGTTTTCTTTGAACTTATGTATCCTGATTTATTAATGTCACCCCATTAAAATTAAAAATAAATAAATAAATAAATAAAAATGCTTTATTAACCTCCTAAATCTACATCACATTGATATTCATTGTGAAATGAATGTATTTCCTTTGTAGATATAAATATCTGAATTGAGATTCCCTTTTATTTTTAAATATAATATCTTTTAATTATTGATTTCTAATAATTCCATTATAGTCAGAAAACACATTCTTCACTATTTCAATTTATTCAAATTCATCAGAAATTGTTTTAGAACCCAGTATATAGACTCTATTTGGAAATGTTCCATATGCACATAAAACAACATATATTGTTGAATGGAATGCTCTATATATGCCAAATAGGTCAAGTTGGTTGATAATGTTATTCAATTCTTCTATATTCTGATTGATTTTCTCTCTGTGTGTTTTATTAATTCCTAGAGAGAAGTACTAAAATCTGAAACCATAATTGTGCATATTTTTACTTCTACTTTAAGTATTTAAATTTTTTTATTCGATATATAAACATGTAGGATTGTTATATGTGCTTGATGAATTGATTCTTTCTCTTAATAAGATTGGCCCTCTTTATCCCTAGTAATTTTTTAGTTGTGCAGTTTATTTTGTCTGATATCTATCTACCTTATCAACTTAGGCTTGGTGTTGCATGCCATTTATTTTCCATGCTTTCACTTTTCACCTATCAGTGTCTTGTATTTAAAGTGTACCATTTTTAGACAGTTAAGTTAGCAACCTGTATGTTTATTTAATGTGACTATATCTTTTGTTAAATTGGGGTTTTTAGTCCATTTATATTTAATATAATCTTTACACATTTGAAGTTTGATTTACAGAATTGATATTTTTACTAGCTAGAGAGTTCTGGGTTCATTTTTCTTTTTCTTTCAGCAGTATAAAGATATTCTATATTTTCTGGCTTCCATAGTTTCTGATGAGATGTTAGAGGTAACTTTTTTTTCTTTCCTCCTGATGCTTTTAGGTTTTTATCTTTAATTTTCTTTACCTTTACTTTTCAGAAATTGACTACAAAGTACCTAAGTATAATTTTTATGTATATATCTTGGGGCTTCTTTGAGGTTATTGAATCTGTAATTCATGTTTTTTACCAAAATGACTATATTATTTTTATAACTTTTATGATTTAAGTACACTTTCATCTGGTAGCTAATAAGTTAAGCTATAGTAATACCATGAGACTGTGGGGACCAAAGTTAGGCAGCCCCCAAGTATCCCACAATGATGTATTGATTACTTTGAAGTAAAGTTACTTGACAAGCATCTGATCCCAGAAGGGCACCTTGACCATTGTTTGTCTCCTTGGATGCAAGAAATAGACTGCTATGTGAAAAGTATCCTCATTGCACCTGGGAAACATCCTTTATCACTAACACAACTCAGAGCCAAAAAGCTGTAAAATCAGTTCCTATTGCCTCTTTTCTAACTTACTACTTATTTTAAATTGCTCACTAAAAAAATACCCAAATTGTGCTTAACATTCCTTTGTAATGAACATAACTTTCTTTGTCCTGCCAATTTCTCACAAATTTATTAGTACTGTCTAAGTAATATAAAAAGGTGCCCGGTTTGATCATTTCTTTGAGCCTCATTGTATGACCTGAGCATTGTATTGTGCTTCTCCTGTACACACATATTTAATTGATTTTCCTCCTGTTAATCTAGTCTTCTGTTAATTTTATTTTTTTATTACTAGTTCAGCCACAATTATCCCCATCTCTAATAAGAAGAATACCTAAGAAGTACATGCCAAAATTTTAGCATTTGATTGAAAAATGGTCAATTTTACTGAGTGTTCAACGCATTCCTGGAATATCGAACCTAAATTAGTTCGCCTGTTCTATGTGGCCTTAAGTAAGACTTTACTTTATCTCTTGTCTTTTAATATTTTCCTCTGAGACTATCTAATCTCAGTAACAGTGATGCAGAAAATTTCCATAGTATGGTGATTAAGAGCAGGTACCCTGTAGCCAAATACATAATCTCCGTGTGTTTCAGTTTCCTTTTCTATAAAATGGGGACACTATGATAGCATCTCTAGTGTTCTTTGAGAAGGGAATTAAAATGTATAGAGCACTAATGACAATGCCTGACATATACTAAGTAAATGCCTTGTTAAAGAGAGAAAAGAAAACCAAGGAACAATGTTTATTCCATAGCCCTTAAATCTCTTTTCCAAGTCTCTCATAATTCCTCTGCTTAGAGGTGCTCCCCTATTTCCATTTCCTCTGTATAATGTTCCTCTTCCTCTACATATCTTCAGTTACTCATTCTTGTAAGCCTGTTTTAAATCTCATTTCTTTTAGAAAAGTATCACCCTGAATTCAGGCCAAAATAGTTCTCTCTACTTCCTGGCCAACCATAAAGTTTACTGTCTATTCCTGGTAACACTTCGCTACATAACTAATTATTCTCTAATATTTTGTATTTTTACCTCCTCATTTCTAATATGCCCTTTCTTCTCTAATAGTATCAAATTAGTTGTCATTTCCACTGTATACTATGCAATATGATGTTTATTTACATATTTCATTCCAGCCATTTTTTCTTTCTATCACGCTCTGCCAACTTCTGGGATGATGTCCTCTCACCTTTCAAGATTTAGTTTAAGAATTATCCTCATTGGAGCCTGACCTGTGGTGGTGCAGTGGATAAAGGCATCAACCTGGAACGCTGAGGTTGCCGGTTGGAAACCCTGAGCTTGCCTGGTCAAGCCACATGTGGGAGTTGATTCTTCCTGCTCTTACACCCTTCTCTTTCTCACTATCACTCTCACCTCCCTCTCTCCCCTCTCTAAAATAAATAAATAAAATCTTTAAAAATATATAATAAAATAAAAAATTTAAAAAGGAATTATCCTCATTAGAAAACTGACCTTGTATTTGCAGGTTGGGCTAAGTGCCCTTCTTACCATCATTAACATTTACATAAAACATAGGGATGGACAAAAGTAGGTTTACAGTTTTGAATACAGGGAACATAGATTTTATTCTTATATTCTTATTTATTAATTACTGCTTTATTTCTCATATGAACAACTGTAACATACTTTTGCCCCACCCTGTATTGTTTCTGCTTCTTCTATAAGATTTAAAGCTCTCTGAAGACAAAGATTACACCTTTGGACTCCCAGTGTCTAAAAAAAATACCTTTTACATAGTAGGTACCCACCCCATAATGTGTCTTGAAATTACTTGATACTGTTCAATTTAAGAGTAAACTGTTCAAGGTCAAAGATCATGATGTATATTATATTCTTTCTGTTATTATTCAGTAAGTACAGAGTGAAACTGGTTTCAATATTTATGATAATTTACATTTCCCCCATCAATCAAAATGGAATTCTAAAGGCATACTTTACCAAGGGAAGATAACAAAATAATCAGTTCTAAAGATATGGTATAGAAGAAATGAATTTAAGTTTTCTTTCACTCACAATTTTTGGCTCTGAATTGACTTTTGGCAATAGGCATTTTAATCTTAGCTCTAGTCAGCCTTGGATGATGGTGGAAGGCTGATTTTACATTGAACAGAAGATGTTGGTAAAAACGTGGCCCATTTATTTGATGTTTTAATTTACAACATTTGTTTAATTCTTCTTTTGGTTTATGTGTTTACGAATCCAGTAAAGGTTGAGGCAATAATCATTAAAAAATTTAAAGTTAACCAATCATTTCTTTTATTACATTCATTATACAATTAGAGGTACACCTACTATGCATAGTTTCTTCACTTCCCAAGAATTTAAAACAGTATCAGATGTGGAGTTGCAAGTTCCTGAAGGTGAAAACACTGGAAACTATAAATGATTCCATGATTAATTAATTTTGGTAAGAATTTGGTGCATTTTTGGAATTTAATTAATATAGCTTTTTGATATGTTTTGCTACCCAGTGTCATCAGATCTTGACCCCAAACTACAAATAATTTTCTTTTACAAAAAATGTCAGAGGTATTCTTGTGGATATTTATCTTCCAAATGCATTTATAATCACCTCGTCAAGCTTCATTGAAAAACTTTGTCAAGATTTTGTGATTCTTTTGAAATTATATAGTTTTAAATGTTGAGAATTTACAAAATAGGCATCTTTCCAATATGTATAATATTCTCATTTCTGAAAGTGGTATATATTTACTTTTATTTAGGTCTTTGCTTATATCTTTTCAGTATTGAATAGTAGCTTTCTCCAAAAGGACTGAGCTAACTTTCATTCAGTTTATTTTCAGGAGCTACATATTCAGGTTGCCATTTTACTATTAATCCCAATAAAAACCTTCAGTGTTTCAATTATCTTAAATTAAGACTCTATTTTAGAAACTCATATTGACTATGTGAAGAATATTTTATTAAAATTAGTTAAATCATTTCATATTAATATTTTACTATATTAAATGTTACAATATTATAATACATGACCTCCCAATGGAAAACATAGGAAAGTTTAGAACCAGATATTTTTTAAAGGCTTGCACATGGCAAGATGCTGAGAATTATACTTTCACATTTTTATTAAAAGCCAAGATTTAAATATTCTAAATTGAAGCTATCTGCAGCAGTTTAGAATCCACTATGTTATGCTCCTCAAGTTCCCCAAATACAATCAAGACTTGCTCCTGTCTGACCAGGCAGTGACGCAGCGGGTAGAGCATCAAACTGGGATGCAGAGAACCCAGGTATGAAACCCCAAGGTTCCTGGCTTGAGCATGGGCTCATCAGGCTTGAGCGTGGGCTTACCAGCTTGAGCATGGGGTTGCTGGCTTGAGCATGGGATCATAGACATTACTCCATGGTCGCTGGCTTGAGCTCAAAAGTTGCTGGCTTGAAGCCCAAGGCCTCTGGCTTGTGCAAGGGGTCAATAGCTCTGCTGAAGCAGCCCTCCTCCCATGAAGGCACATATGAGAAAGCAATCAGTAAACAGCTAAGGAGACTAAGGAGTCACAGTGAAGAGTTGATGCTTCTCATCTCTCTCCCTTCCTGTCTGCCTGTCTCTATCTGTCCCTCTATCTGTCTATCTCTCTGTCACATAAAAAATATATAAAAGACTTGCTCCTGAGTCTCTAGATGAGCAGTAGTTTTCTTATCAACACTATCTTATCATTTCTATTGTTACATAACAACTATAAAAATAAGTAATTTCAAATATGGTAATGATTTAATTGGTGAATTTCTAATAAAATATTAGAATAAGGATTATTGAAGGTTATGGATTGAGAATTCACTTTACCGATATTCTAATAGTTTCTACTGACATTTTAAATATTTCAAAATATACCTTAAATCACAATGAGAATTTATCATTTGTAAGATTTTTTAGAATGTTTACATTCGGGCAGAAATATGAAATTTTTCTAAGACAATAATTACAACACACAGATTACCTTTGATTATTTAAAAGGAAATCACATATTATAGCCAATTCATAATTTTTATTGTGTATATATTAATAGTTTTATAATATTTATCTGACTTCAAAAATACTATAGTTGTAGTTTCATACAAGATTGTATATGAATTTTTATTACACCAACACATTTTAAGCTATGCCTTTTTCAAAACTTTAAATTTCTCCCATTATTTAATTTTTTTTTGTTGTCCATCATTAATAGAATCCTTATATAAAGTATACTGCTCAAAAATTTAGGGGATATTTCAAAATGAATGTAAAGAGATAAAAAATTGTTTTTTTTTATTAAACAAAGAATATCAGAAAAGCAAATGACAAGTCAAAGAAAGTTGTTCAATTAAGCAAATGAGATGCAAATCCAACTTTTATTTTATTGGTGAAAATGCACTATACAAAGGCTAAAAGTTCCCTGATTCCAAATTTTTGTGAGTCATTTATATATTATATATATATACTTATATAATATATATATTATATATATATACTTACATCTATATATAAAGGGTATATATATATTTGGGGCTATATTCAGAAGGAAACAGCAAAAATAGTCACCAGAAAAATAAAATTTGAAATAGCTTTGGAAGTGCTTTATAAAATTATTTTCTTTATTTGTCGTAAAAGCATTAAGTTGTGCACATGTAATTAAAATATTTAGAAAATAATTTGGTTTAGGTTGAGCCTGCATTTTTAATGCTGTAAATTAATAAAAATCATAGTTTTAAAGCATATATCATTAGTTGTTTTTTTTTTTATACAACAGATACTTCTAGTTTTTGCTTTCTAATAGAACATGGTGGTGTGTTTCCCTTTGAAAGATCATGTTTTGTAACATTGTAACATTTCACACAGTAAAATCTTATTTTGAAAAGAGTTAAGTAATTTTAATATAATAGCCTTTATATAGTCAATATGGGTTTCTAAAATGCATCAGTCTTAATTTAAGACAATTGATTCACTGAAAGTTTTTACTGGGATGGATAGTAAAATTTCACATGTATCTGGAACCACATCTACATTCTAATCCCACATTGCTTATTTTTCCCATAAAGTTATCTCTAGAGCTGCTTAGGCAGACAAGCCTCTTGCAAAATGGAAGGGGAAAGAAAAACAGTTAAACAAAATACACACGAGTGTCATTTTCACTGCAGTAGATTTCACACAAAGGAAACACAAGGCAACTGTTGACAGTATCCTTTAAACAGCTGAATGCCATCTGCAAGGCCTGAAGATTTGAAAACATATATTTATACCAAATGTATTTATAAAAATCTATTCCGAGGTTTGTGAGAAATAAATTCAATTTCCGTTTCCCCCCTAAGTAGGCATGGCATATATGCTAACTTACTGAATTCATCTTTCATGAGATTCAGTTTATTAAAGAGGTTAAAAATTTATAAAACTTTGATGGGATATGGTTTTAATGTTTCATCACATTACCCATCATTTGCTTTTTGATCTAGATCACAATGATCTTTCCTACTTCCCTGCAATCACCTACCTGCACAACTAATATTTTCTGAATGCTCTCTTGAGAGTCTGTCTGGAACTTGGCCAGCCTCATCTGGGTGTAGAGGACCAACAGTTTGAAGTACTTCTGCCACAACTTGTGTATCCTTCTTTGCAGCTGACAGAGCTAAAGGGAAGTGGGAGGGGGGGAAAAACACAAGTCAGAGCAGGAGAGGAAATTAATGGCAGTGTTCAAGAAGAATGATGGAGGGAAATATAGAAAGCAGTCAATAGCCCATTCTGCACTGTACAGACCTGACAGGAATTTCACAGTCTCTTGATTTTTCAGCCCACTCATGTGCATTCATCAGAAACCAGTCACATCTGGCCGCCAGGATGGGGGGTTAATTTTCTCTAAATGCCTCAGCAGTTTTGTTCTAGCTGAGGCAAACTCTGTGACTGCAAAGCTGATGAGTAAAATATTTCTACTTCACCCAGTTTAACTCAAAACCGATAGCCTCAGGACATATTGAACCTTTCTTTTAAAAAAAAATCTTTTAAAGCTGTTTTGAATGGCACATCAGGTCAAGTCAAAGTTTAAAAATGCAACTTTAAGACTTTGATGGACACCATTGCTTATTTTTTTCTTCATAAAGCTTACCATTGCTTGGCAATGTGTGCTTTAGAGCATGACAAAACTAAAGAGAATTAACTTAGCCATCAACTGCTGAGGGAGAACAATAACAGGGAAGAAATTTCCAGCTAGAACTCCCTATTAATCTACCTCCCTCTGACTATGTGACATGGAAACATCTCACTGCACCAAACTAAAGTAGATGCAATGCTCAGTAGTGACACGTTGAATACTGAATCTCTACAGAAAGAAGAAAGACTTCTCCTATGGGGCATGCTATACCTTTTGGAAGTTTAATACAAAATCAACCAAACAAAGAATTCAGTAGGAGTTTACTCAAGACAATGTACATTTATCTCTCAACAGTTAGAATAGTCACACCATATAGAAATGACATAATTAGGTTATTTTCAAAGACATAAATGTCAAACAAATTAATGGTAAAATCCACATTAAAAATTTTATATATAATATTCTCTATCATTGAAAACTACTTTGGATTTTGATAATGTGGAAATTGCTTGTGATGATTTCTTCAGTGTCTTTTATAGAATAATAAACACAAAAATGTTTATAGCAGAATAAACCATGTCACAAAATATAGCTATTTTATGTTGAGGACACAAGAATAAAGTAAAGCCTTACTATATCTAGGTCAAAGGGTAAAACTGGGACACACTGTAGAAAAATTGGGTGAAATAAAGTATATTTGTTATTTACTGTGTCTGAGAAAAAAAGTATTCATAGATGTGATTTTAAAAATAGGCCTTTCAATTCATTTGTTATTCCTTCCTTTAAAATGTAAAGCAGAGTTCCTGTTCCCTTAAGTGTGGGCTGGACTTAGTACCTTTCTTGTCAAGATCAGAATATAGCAGAAATAACAGTATGCAACTTTCAAAACACACAATCACACTTACACTCACATACTCACACCCACACACAACGGTGGCTTCTGTCCTGGGTTTTCTTTCCCTCTAATTCTTTCAGATCATTTGAGCTGGGGGAAGCCAGCTCCCATGCTGTGTGAACAGCTCTGTGGAAGAACCCACATAGTGAGGAAATGAAGCATTTTTTGGACAACAGTCCTGTGAATCATCTCGGAAGCAGATTCTCCAGCTTCTTCAGGTGACTGCCACCTTGACCAACAACTGGATTGCAACCTTGCGGCAGACCCTAAATTAATACCACCCATATAAGTAGCTCTGCATTTTTTTAATTGAATGTATTGGGATGACATTGGTTTCCAAATCAGTACAGGTTTTAAGGGAACAACTCAATAAACCACCATCTGCCCACCACATCATGTGCTCCCTGCCCCTAGCAATATCTATTTTTGTTCCCATTTCCCCCACCTTTTCCCAGCTCCACGTAAGCCCCCACATGCTTTCCCTCTGGCCATCACTGAAGCTCCTTATTCTTGACCTTGGGAAACTTTGTGAGATAATAAACATCTGTTGGTTTAAGCTGCTTAAGTTTGGGCAACTAGTTATGCAGTAAGATTTAACAACAGATTCTAAACTCTCTTCTTCTCTTCTCTCTTTGCCTAGCAAGGAAATAATTCACCCTCCATATTCTCTGACTAGAGAGTAAAAAGTGCTCTCCTAATTCACTGTTTGTTTTAAGACTGAAACTGAAAGTGATTAATTAGTAATTAGAGGGTGACTAATAATTACTTATTGATGGATGAACATAGTTTGTACCATCTAGAAGCTAGCTCATTATTTCAATTGAAGACAGTAAATAGGAACTACAATTTAATAGTTTTAGAAATTTTAAAATGGTTCGTTATCAACAAAGATTTTCATGTAATATATCAATACTTTAAAGAAAATATAATCATCCCCCAAAGAAGTTGACATGAATCAACATGGAGCTAATGCTAATTTATTAATAGAAACAGTAGAAAATTTCTTTAATCTTTGAAAGGGTACAAATCAAAAACTCCTCACAAATATTTTATTAAGTAGAGACACTTCATAAATATTTCCATAAATTCCAGGAAAAATAAAGTAAGAATGTTAGGAACCAATACCTCTATTGAAAATTATATTGTAGATGCTGGCCAAAACAATAAGAAAATAAAAGATAATTATAAGAGGAAGAATGTGTACATAGAATATGAAAGAGGCTCACAAACTAATAATGGAAGATAATGAGGTGTAGGAACTATTTTGTCTACAAATCAATATTTTAAAACATCAATATTTCTAAAAATCAGTAATAATCAATTCTGAATTGTATAAAAATGCCATTCATAATTATAATATAAAATGTAAAGTATCTAGGTTTAAATTTATTAAAGAACATGCAAGATTTTATAGAGATAGTTTAAAAGCAGTTTTGAAAAATAGAAAGTAAAGACTGAATAAATGGAGAGATATATGTCCACAAATGAGGAAAGAGTGTCAAGGACATGTCAGTTTTTCACAAAGTAGTCTACAATCTTATCAGGTTTTATGGAACTTGATCTAAAATTCAGATGGAAGAAAAAACAACTGGGAATAACTAAGATAATTGTAACATAGGAGAACAAGCTCAAATAATTTGACAGGCAATATGTAAAACTTGTCTTTTTTTTTTTTTTTTTTTTTACAGGGACAGAGAGAGAGTCAGAGAGAGGGATAAATAGGAACAGACAGACAGGAACGGAGAGAGGTGAGAAGCATCAATCATCAGTTTTTTGTTGCGACACCTTAGTTGTTCATTGATTGCTTTCTCATATGTGCCTTGACCGCGGGCCTTCAGCAGACCAAGTAACCCCTTGCTTGAGCCAGTGACCTTGGGTCCAAGCTGGCGAGCTTTTGCTCAAGCCAGATGGGCCCACACTCAAGCTGGCGACCTCTGGTTCTTGAACCTGGGTCCTCTGCATCCCAGTCCAACGCTTTATCCACTGCTCCACTGCGCCACTGCCTGGTCAGGCTAAAACTTGTCTTAAAGTTATATGAACTAATAACATTGGAATGGATAAATATTTGATCAGAAAATTGAACTGAAAAAGACAGACATATAAATTATAGAAATTTAAAATGTAACAGAGATAGCATTTCAAATTAAAGAAGAAAAGATGACATTACTAGTTTTTTCTCTACAAGATCTAAAAAACCCCTTTAGAGTCTTAACTCAAAATATGCATGTAAATAAAAGCAATGTGGACTAAATTGAGAAAAGCTAAACTTTAAATTTTTTAAAAGAAAATATAACAAAATAAGTTCATAATGTTTAGGAGGAAAATAACTTTTAAAACAAAATATTAAAATAAATTCTAGAAGAAAGAATTAATAAATTTAATTACGTTGAAATTTAAAAAATTTAAACAGTAACAAAATAATCCACAGGTTTAAAGAAGATATTAACAGCACTTATAGAGTCAAAAAATAATTTATGTAACTAAGAAAGAGCCCCTAAAAGTCAGTAAGGAATAAAATATACACAATATACTATAATAACAGGCAAATAATATAAAAAGGCAAATCACAGAAAAGAAAAGCTATTTGGTTTGTAAACATATAAAAATATATTTAACCTCAACTTACAGTACACATATATTTCACTCATTCTCATATCATATTGGCAATTATGTTTTTAACACTTTATTTTTATTTAATTTCGATTTATTGACTCCAGAGAGAGAGACAGACTAATGGGGAGACAAAGAGAAAAAGAGAGAGACAGAGAGGGAGAGAGAAGCCTCAATTTGTTGCTTCACTCACCCATGCACCCATTGCTTGACAGGTGTGTACTTTGACCAGGGATCACACCCACAATTTCGGTGTATCTAATGATGCTCTAATGAACTGAGAGACTCAGCCAGGGCCAGCAATTTTTTATTTTTTAAATAAACTGCCCATTCTAATTTTGCTGGTGAAAATATGGAAAAAATGAAACTTCCTAAAACTGTTTATATCTGTGTATAATTTGACACAAAGACTTTGGAGAGCAACTTTCTATTATGTGTTGAACTTGGAGATGTTTCCCTTTGATCCGGCAATTATACTTAAATCTACATATTCTAGACCAGTGGATCCTAAGAGCAGCAGGATCAGTATTACTTTAGAACTTAGGGAAATACAGTCATTCAGACCTAATAAATGAGAAACTCTGGGCCCAGCACTTGTTTTAACAAGACCTCCAGGTGATCTAATATATTCTGAAGTCTGAGAGATACTGCTCTCAAACATGGTCATAATATGTTCTCATGAAAACATAAAATAATGTTCATATATAACATTGCTTGCAATAGTGAAAATTTGGAAACAATCTAATTGTCTACACTTGAGTAATAAAATTTAAAATAAATACACTAAAGTTATAAGAGGCATGTGTAGTATAACATTTATATAAAAAAAAGAATAGTTTATATTTTAAGTTAATTACTACATAAAAACAGTATCAAAACACAATGGAATTATAAACACTAAAACTCTAGTGGTTAATTCTGAGAAAGGAGGAGGGAACTGATGTTAGGACTAGGCAGCCAGAGGGCTTTGAGTGAATCTAAATAAGATAAGGCAAATATCAAGATTTACAAAGCTGGCAAAGGTACATGGAAATTTATCATAAAACTTATTTACTTAATTATAGATTACACATAATTCTGTTGCTTACTGTAGGTTTAGTTGTTTCAATTAAAATAACAACCACTGTAGGTTAAGCTGACATCTTTGCAAGAAAAGCACCCTTCATATTTTGTGGCTTGGAAATATTTGTTATTAAGGAATTTATTATAATCTGGTTTAAAATACAGCCTATTATACTTGACCATTTGCTAAAATATATAAATGAGTTTTTGTACAAGATTTTTGTTATTTATCAAGTGCAATGTTACCTATATGAAAGAACTATTCACAATATTAAGAGTTTATATCAATATGAAAATAATTTTGGTATTCAAAAGAATTTTGGTATGCCACCCATCTGTTCACATAGTTAATACAGTTTTTGAGTAGTATCTTTATAACTTATTTTATACTAAATTAAAGATAGACATATATAACATTTCATGACAATCTGAATTTGCAAGAATTAGGGAAAGATAGGTGATACTTCCATTTAAAAGAGCATAAGGATATGTAAACTGATTAATAAAACTTTGGAGAAAGTTTTTATAATCCCTCAAATAAGTCTTTCAAGTACAGTCATCCCTTGCCATATTGTGGTTCATTATTCATGGTCTCACTGTATTGCAGATTTTTAAATTGCATATATCTAATTTTGTATTGTGGATTTTTCACTATAACCACAGGATTTTTGTGGTATATAGGTATTTTTATATTTTTATTATTTTAATTATTTTTGCAGTAAAATAAGCATTTTGTAGCCTAAAAATTTAAAAATAAAAATATAAAAATATTAATTAAAACATATTAAAAGAATATCAAATTGAAATAAAATATGTAGTATACAACAGATGAGTAGACAAAGACTCACACATACGAAAAATAAAGCTATGGCTGCTTCTGTCTGAGCTAGTTTGTCCACGTGAGATCATACACAGAACACTACTGGTTGAAGTGCTTCATGAAGTGGTGCCTGCAGAAGAGCTGTAATGCTCTTCTTGGCTGTGCAGTACATTCATGTCATTGTCATCCCCTTCATCGTCATCAGTACTGCACAGTTAATTCATCATCATCCTCATTATTCAAGTTGTAGCATATTTACTGGTGAGTACCCATATAGAATTTCATATGTTGTTAAAATTCTGTAGGTTTAAGAGTGTAGAAAGTATTTAAGAGCATATGAAGTGTTTATAAGAGTATAGGAATGGTTAATAACAGTGTGGGAAAGGTTTATATGAGTGTGGGGAGGATTTATAAAGCCTTAATATATATATAATTAAATAAATATAAGGTCGCTACTTTGCAGATTTTTGCCTAATGCGGGGGTTCTGGAACTAACCTATGATAGACAAGGGACCACTGTAAAATTGTTTTTTGTTATTTTAATTTTCTAAGCATTATCAAATCAGAAGATCAAGTCTCCTATATTAATAATGGCAACATTTTTATATCAGCAATGTTTTTAATGTAAAGGTGCTTTGCTAAGTCAAAGTTTTAAAAAGCAACAATAGAGCCCAGATATTAAAAATATATTAATCTAAATAAATTTTTGTAAAATTATACACAAATTGTATGTTGCTGGATTAAAGCAATAGTAGGCTAGCTCTTCTTTCAAACCTTTAAAATGTCTCTGTGCAGGACAGAACATAAATATTGAAAACATGCATTAAGATAAAATTAAATCATTTTTAGAGACATATGGTGCCAAAAATTAACTCCCCTAAGCACATAATTTAACTGGCTTTTGCAATTTAAGAACCCTGTAAAAAAGGAAAGGGAACATTTCAAGGAAATGAGAAGTGTCCTCATAATGAATTTCTGCTTATAAGGATCAGACATAATAACTGTATTTTTAATTAAAATACAAATACCATATGTAGAGTTATCCGAAAATGAACTATAATTGTTTTTCCAGGAAACAAAGACCAGTCAATACTGACAGCCCAGAAGTCCCTCATAATACAAAGGTAATGCTAACTAGAGTACTGATTATTCATGAGCAGACATTTTTCTGCATTCAACATTCAAAGAGGAAATTAACAGAATTACTGCAATAAACAATCTTTATTAACACAACATGTAGGAAAAGATGAGAATTATAGCACATTCCAAATTCTAGAAGTAAAAATCACTTCACTGGAGTAGGAACTGGGAGTGGCTGTGTGGTGCTGATGACGTGTGACAATTGTTAGGTTACAGGATTTCTGAAGGAAGTAACTTGTGTACGCATGGGTTAACTCACCACAAGTATCTGAAAATTTGAAAGTTCATCTGATGTGACTGCTAGAGAGCTTGGAATTTCATAGATGAGAAGCCTGAATCCTAAGAGTAGAACTATTATGAGAAATTTTTACTATGAGAGAAAATCAAAGCAGTTCAGATAATCTACTTGTATTTCCTGCCAAATACTCTAACTGCAGAAACAGTTCTTTAAAAACTTATATGTATTTGACAAAGAAGAGAAAAATCATTCTGTATTCTGAAGATCTTCATTTGTATCACAGGTAATCCAATTAAAACCATATTAACACTTTGACAAAATATGACAAAAGCCACAATAATTTCAGTATTTTCCTACAGAAATATATTTTAGATGAAAGTTATATGATAGAAACATATAACTATTACTTTGCACTAAACTATTAAAATAATGATTATAATTTTTGACTTGCTTGTTATATGATTTCCCATATGGAAAGCATACTGCCTTTCTGTTTCTGACATAAATAAAACTAAGCGCAGATATGTGCATGCGATTTTAATTCAACATTGTGTGAAGTGCACCTCACAAGGCAAACAGCCTAAGCCTTATCAGTTCTATTTATTGTAATAACCCAGACAATGGCAATTACAAACTACCCACAAATTTCTGGCACTGCGAAAATGACAGATAAACAAAATTCAGTTAATTCTGACCTTTTTATAGCACTCAGTTACCAAGCTACACATGTACAATAACACATCTCAAAAGTAATAAGATACTTCTTCATTATCAAATTCATCCCACACACTGGTGTTAAAGATCACATGGGTCATTGTCCTTTGTCAATTGCTTAGGTATACTTAAAATAGAGTTTACATGCATACCCAAATCTGGAGCTGGACTTAAAGAAAATTAATGAAGAACTACTCTCTTCTCTAATAACAAAAGGAATGATATATTTTAAAAATCTTTAACTTGACCTTTCCTAATATATAAAAATTCTGATGAAAGGAGAGAAAAAAAAGCTGACCCATAACAGACATTTCTAATTCTTGCAGTAAATAGTTAGAAGTAAATAATCTATCCTTTATGTAAATATGCAAATGCATTTCTTTTGTATACTTGACATTACAACACACTACTATGACTTGTAACAGATAGCAACTAATCTAATATTTTTACATACTTGATATAAGTTGCAAACTCACAGACTTCTTTGTTTCATAGATATATAATTCTGGGATAAAACTACTGAATTCTGATGGATATTTCATTTTAAGAGTTTAAAGAGAACAGTTTAGATATTTTATTTACTTAAATTACTAAATTTTACAAACAAATTCCATGAATTGTTTAAAAAGAAATGGATGAAAGTATATTTTTAATTCTAAAATTATTGTACTCTGTGAACTTAAAAGGTGTTAAGTCTAGAATAAAATAATTTTTAAAATGTTATAATAGAAAATATCCCCACTAGAAAAAATATCTAAGATTGCTGAAATGAATAATTTTTTACAATTTTATTTAGAAAATTAGATTTAATAGGATAACATTGACCAAGAAAAGTACATATGCTTCAAGCAAACATTTCTATAGCATTTAAACTGTTATATTGTATATTTATTACCAAAAGTCAAATCATTTTCTGTCACAGTGTATTTGTCCTTCTTTACCCTTCTCCCCTAATAACCACTTCATTTTTATTCATATCCCTGTCCTAATATTTTTAATCATTGTTTTTAAAACGTTGAAAATGGAATTACATGAAGACTAAAAAACAAAAGGTTATATTGTCATTATATGTTAGAGATGAATATATTCTTAAGGTTACCACCTTCTTACTTGCCTGTCAGTCATTTTCCCAGGAGTAACTAAATCTCTTGATTTTAAAATATGGCCAAATAAATGACCTAAGTTGGCATTTTAGGTGTTTTTTTTATGAGCTATGGTCAAGCAGCTTTCTTTGATGATTATCCCACAATGCATCTTTACAGTTTTATGAGACCCACTTGTTTCAATGCAAATGAATCCAAAGCAGACTTTAAAAATCACATTGACCTAAAATTAATTCACATTAAAAACATTAAATCAAAAATGATGAAACATAGAGCTCATTGGTTTATTTTGAATTCACAAGAAGAAATACAGTATATTTCTTCTTTAAAGATATCAAGTTTCATTATAAACATCCCAACATCTTTATTTATTTTACACACAACTAAACATAAAGGTTTCTTCTTCTTCTTTTTTTTTTTTCAGGAGAGGGATAGATAGGGACAGACAGACAGGAACGGAGAGAGATGAGAAGCATAAATTATCAGTTTTTTGTTCCCATGTGACACCATAGTTGTTCATTGATTGCTTTCTCACATGTGCCTTGACTGCGGGCCTTCAGCAGACCAAGCAACCCCTTGCTGGAGCCAGTGACTTTGGGTCCAAGCTGACAAGCTTATGCTCAAGCCAGATGGGCCCACACTCAAGCTGGCAAGCTCGGGGTCTCAAACCTGGGTCCTCTGCATCCCATTCTGACACTCTATCCACTGTGCCACCACCTGGTCAGGCTAAAGGTTTCTTAAGTTATTTGTTTTCAATCATTTGTAGAAATTCACTGCAAGTGTAAAGAAAATATGTGACACAATCAGGTAATGCAGTAGAGCTGAGAACAGTAACAAACCAGTCTACAATTATAAAGAATCAGGGGTCAGATAAGAAGGAAATTCTACTTTATGAACTACATCTAGAATTCAAAACTCATATGATTTTATCATTATTCTAGCTTCTTGTTATGGATTTAGAATTGATCTGGGACTTCAAGGATTTCTACAGTAAGATGATCTGTAAAATAGTGCAAATTGTCATAGATGCCAAAAATTTACTAAGTCATTTTTTGGCTTAAACTAGAGTTATAATTGAATACAAGTTACAACAAATATTATAGAAGGTGCATAATAATAAAACAATTAATTTTAAGTACCAGTTGCTAATCCTATTTTTTCAGCAAACATTATAAACTAAATTCCAGGATATTCAAAGAATCTGAAAAGAACATTAGTGGCAATGATTAATATAAATCAAGTCATAGTAACTCATAGTAAAGACACTACAGAAGTCCCGCCACATTCTGGAAATTTCAGGTAGTAGTACTGTAAGGATCATTGGATATTTGAAAACTCATGCAGATCTAGGTATAAAGCATTGTATGACCTAAGGTAACAGAATCATTTGAACCTTAATTGGCTCACTTAAGGAACAATGAAATAGTTCTAAACTACACTTATTGCCAGCAGGATATGTGGTCACTTGGCATTCCCAATTCTCCAGGGGAACTTGAAAAGGTATTATCTCCTCCTCACTCTTCAGACTCCTACCACTCCACTGGCATAGCCCTAGTGAAGATTGCCTGTCGCATCGATATGGCTAGTCCCTTATTTACTTCTTCTTGAAAGTCTTCCCTTGTTTGCTTTTATTTTTGGTTTCCCTCTATTGTTCTACACTTCATTTTAAGTTGCATTTGCTGGTTATTCTTCTGTTGGTATCACTAAACATCAGTGATTCCTAAGGTTTTGCCCTTAATTCTCTTCTTTTATCAACTTTCAATGAATGACTTCATAAACTTCCATTATAAACGAAAGCCCAAACTATGATGGCTCTTAAACTTTATCTATAAAACAGATCTCTCTACACTTGAGTGGTCTATCATTAAGTCCTGGACACTTAACCACTATGCTGTACACGTGAAATTAATACAAAATAATATAGAATATAAAATATAATTTAAAAAAAATAAAAAATATAAATCTACTAGGTTAAAGAACCTTTTCATGCCACCTGCTCTCCCTCTCATAATCCTATGATGTAGAATGAGATGCCATCATCCACTGTCACTCAAGCCAAAATACCTGGAGTATGTTCACTCCCTCACATACCTCTCTCCTCATCCATCCACTTACTAGGGCTATTAATTATTGTTTTTACATATTTTTCAGTTGCCTTCTTTGCATCCACCTCACCAGTGGTTCCTACCACTATTATAATAGTTTTATCATTTTGAATTAAAGAATAAGATTAATTAATAATTAAATCTAAATGCTAAATTTTATAATAGTGTAGGAATCAAGCATCTCAAGAGCCCTGTTATATACCAAGAGAGACCAGAAGGAAGGGAGAGTACTCATTAGTGAAGATCAGGATTATACAGTTTTTGAAACCATAGAAATGTCTTCAAAATTTCAAGGGACTATGAACATTGCTTTGTAATGGAGGCTGCAGAAATGCTCAGTAATGAAAAGGTAAGAATATTTGTCAATAGCAATGAGGTGGATACCTAAGCAATCGAAGAATTTACACTCTAAAAGACAGTTTATTTCCAATGTAGGTTTAGAAGATCTCTACCAAGTTTCTTTACTTCAACATTTTTTCATAGTTTGTATAGATACAGCTTTTTAGTCCAAATTTATTAAAAATTTCAAATTAATTTCATCTAAATGTATTAGTTCCTACTATATTTAGTTAAAGATATGTATTTTACTCAGATACTTGTTTACTTTTTTAAATAAAAAGTTTTTAATTAAAATTTTTTTAGATTATATTTATTAATTTTTAGAGAAAGAGGAGAGACAGAAAGATAGAAGAGAAGGAAGAATCAACTCTTCTATGTGCCATGACCAAGCAAGCCCAAGGTTTTGAACCAGTGACCTCAGTGTTCCAGGTCGACACTTTATCCACTGCACCACCACAGGTCAGATGATATTTGTTGTCAACTGATATGTATGGCCTACATTTTTATAATACTTTACAGCGCGCGCGCGCACACACACACACACACAAAACTGTATCATTTCTATTGTGTCATTAATACTTACAAAATTTCTAGGTAAAAGGCAATGTACCTACTAGTATTTATTTATAAAACAGACCTTTATTGAAGAAGTACTTTGTGTTAGAGCCAGTCTCTCAAGAATCCAATAGGCCTGTTGGTTCCTATCTTAAATTTGGATCAGAGGTACATATAATATTAATAAAAAATTATATAGACAGATAAATGCAGAAGATGAAGGGAAAGCAGTAGACTACAGAAACTCAGAAAAGGAATACCTAATGACTTCTGTACAAGCTGGGATGCTGCTTACTGGAAATGATATAAGAATCAAGTTTAATATAAGTTAGTCAAACAAAACAAGTGTCAGGACCGCAACTCAAGGCTCCCTAATTAGTATGAGAATCTTTAAGACAAATAGCATTCTTAGATATTGAGATTAGATATATAATAAAAAATAGTTCAAATTAACTAGAAACATTTTTAACTAAATATTCATATGGAACTAATGCACTAAGAATAGAAATCAACAAATGTATCAACTTATAGGTGATTTCAATGTAGCCATCTGTCTTGGCAAATCAAAAATAAAAGTAATCAAGATTAATAGGCTTAACAATATTGATCTAGCAAATATGTAACCACACACATAAATACACAAACATATACACAAAAGGCCCAAATTTTACATTATACAGCCTTCCTGAGCATACACAAAACTTTAAAACTTGAAACTTGTGTAAATTAAGACATAAAACAGAACATTTTAGAGTTCATAGAGTAAGTCATATTTCAAAGAACTGACATGGTACAAACCATGTCCTTGAGAACAAAGGAAATAAACTAGATGTAATAGAAAATTTTCTATATAGCTTTAGAAATTTCTGGGTATTGTTCTAAATTACACATGAATCAAATATAAATTTAAAAGAAACACAAATCATTATAGATTTTTAAATAATACTAAATGATAATAAAATTCAAATATGAAAAGTGCAAGCAGATGATTGATACTAAGAGTATTTACAACCTTCTATGCTTATATCATAATTATTACATACCACACTTTAAATATACAAAAGTTGTCAATTAATCTTCAATAAATTTGGAAAATAAAATAAGAGAAAAAACATAAGTGAGCTTAGCATCTGATTGAAAAAGTTAGTTGAAGCCTGACCAGGCGGTGGCACAGTGGATAGAGCGTCGGACTGGGATGTAGAGGACCCAAGTTCGAGACCCCGAGATCGCCAGCTTGAGTGCAGGCTCATCTGGTTTGAGCAAGGCTCACCAGCTTGAACCCAAGGTCGCTGGCTCAAGCAAGGGGTCACTTGGTCTGCTGTAGCCCTGGTCAAGGCACATGTGAAAAATCAATCAATGAACAACTAAGGAACTGCAATGAAGAATTGATGTTTCTCATCACTCTTCCTTCGTGTCTGTCTGTCCCTATCTGTCCCTCTCTCTGACTTTCTCTGTCTCTGAAACACAAAAAAATTTATAAATAAATAAATCAGCCATAAAAAGTTAGATGAATAACAGGATGAACCCTCCAGAAATATAGGTAAAGAGTTTAGTGCAATGAAACCAAACATGTGACAGAATTCACAAAGTCAGAGCTCACTGTTAAAAATAAAACCAACAAAATACTCAGACTTTTACCAGGATTAACATAGTAAAATAGAAATTAGGAAATGAACATATTTGAACTGAAATAAAAAACAAAATTAATAGACACAGTAAAGATAAAAACATTAAGATAATACTGTGAGTAATCTTAGGCAATGAATTTAAAATGAAACGAACAAAGATTTAATAAGTATAACTTAATAAAACTGACTCCAGATAAAATAGGTGTCAGAAAGTCTTGTTATTATTAAATGAATTGTGATTGTAGTTAAAAAAAATTATCCTCATACAGAAAACTTTTAACTCTGAACATTTTCTAGGAGAGTTTCTTCAAGTTTTACAGGTGCAATTTATTCCAATCTTCTGCAAACTCTTTCAGAAAATAGGAAAACAGGGAATATCAACCCAGATCATTCTACAAGGCCAACATAACATGAAAACTAATATCACATAAGTAGAATAAAAGCTAGAAGTAAAATTCAATAGTATGTATAAATGTGTGAAATTTTTTAGTTTAAGTATTTGTGAAATGAGTATGGCAATTTATAAAACCATAACCATGTAGAGGTTGAATTTATCCTAATGATATAAACCTTATTAAAAAATCATGCATGCCCTGGCTGGTTGGCTCAGTGGTAGAGCATCAAACCTGCATGTGGAAGCCCCAGGTTCTATTCCTTGTCAGGGCACACAGGAGAAGCAACCATCAACTTCTCCATCCCTCCCCTTCCTCCTTCTCTCTCTCTCTCTTCTCCTCTCACAGCCATGGCTCTCCTCTCACAGCCATGGCTCGAATGGTTTGAGCAAGTTGGCCCAGTCCCTGAGGATGGCTCCCTGGCCTTGCCACAGGTGCTAAAAGAGCTCGGTTGCCCAAGCAATGTAGCAGTGGCCTCAGATGGGCAGATCATCTATCTCCTGTAGGGAGCTTGCTGGGTGTATTCCAGTCTGGGCACATGCGGTAGTCTGTCTGCCTCCCTGCCTCTCACTTAATTAAAAAAAAAATCATGTATTTTAACCATGTACTTCACCACATTAAATGAATAAAGAAGAGAAACCATATGATCATCTTATTAGATGCAGAAAATGCAGTTGAAAAAAGTCAAGACCCATTTGTAACAACAATAACAGTTATCTTGTTTTTACACACAAGGTTTGGCAAAGTTCTCTGGAAAGAATTAGATAATAAATATTTCAGTTTTGTAGGCTAAACCATCTGTTGCAACTACTGAACACTGTTGAGTGAGCATTAAAGTGTTTACAAATAATATGTAAACAAGTAAGTGTGGCTGTATGACAGAACTTTTATTTTATTTTTTTTTATTTTTATTTTATTCATTTTAGAGAGGAGACACAGAGTGAGAGAGAGAGAGAGAGAGAGAAAGAGTGAAAGAGAGAAAGGGGGGAGGAGCTGGAAGCACCAACTCCCATATGTGCCTTGACCAACCAGTGCAGGGTTTTGAACTGGCGACCTCAGTGTTCCCAGGTCGACGCTTTATCCACTGCGCCATCACAGGTCAGGCTGACAGAACTTTATTTATAGAATTTGAATATTATTTTTATGTGTCCGGAAATCTTATTCTTACTTCTCCTCCACAATTATTTAATAATATAAAAACCATTTTCTGCTCATGACCAGTAACAAAGCAGGTAGCAGGCCTACATTTGGCCAGCAAACTATTGTTGACCTCTGTTATACAACATTGTATTGGAATATTAACCAATGTAGTGAAAAAAGAAAAAACACACAATTATTATTTTTTATTTTTTTCACAATTATTTTTTAAAACCACATTAATATCAAAGGACAAAATCTGGCATTGATCATATAGATGATGGAAGAGAATTTACTGTTAAGTTATAAAAAAAGACTTTCCCAGTGATTGCATATAAAATCTATATATAGAAATCAATTAAAGTTTTACTCATTGGACATAAACTGTTTAAAAATATAATGTTTTTCATAAAAGCATCTAATTTTAAGGTAATCTGAAATATTTTTTAAAAATTGAATAGCATCTATACAGAAAAAAATTAGAAAACTTCTTTAAAGATACTAAATAAGAACAAAATAATAACACATAAGAAGGAAGCATGCCATGCAGAGAAAGATTCACTGTCCTAATGTCAATTCTTGGCAAATTAATCTATATTTGTAAGGGAATTCTCAACAATGGGGCACTTTGGGAAACTTAGTAAAGAGAGAGGCTGATTATAAAATTAATTTTGAAGAGCAAGTAGCAAAAATTAGTCAAAATACTCCAAGAAGATATCAAAGTTAATACTTGCTCTGCTATATTATATATCAAAATTTGCTTTAAAAAAGTAATAAATTCAGTATGTTTTGGAATAGTACTAGACATATTAAGCAACAGAAAATATAGAGAACCTGGAGCTATAAAAAAGTTGGCATGTAAGATCAATTAGGAATGGACAAAGTAATTATTCTGACAGTTGTTTCTGAATGTGAAGAAAAATGATCCAATGCTCACACTGTATGTAAAGTAGATATCATATATAGTAAATATTAAAGGCAATTTTTAAAAATTTTCCTAATTATAAGAAAATGTCTTTATAGACATAAACAGATAAATATTTTTGAATTCCACTTCATCAGAACTTTTTTCATCAAAAAATATCATAAAAATTAAAAAAGTAAGCCACATTTGGGAAAAGGTACTTGCTAAATACATAAAAAAACAAAATACTAGGTTCCAGGATATATCTATATATCCTAAAT
Organism: Rhynchonycteris naso; assembly: GCA_037038555.1. Taxonomy (NCBI): domain Eukaryota; kingdom Metazoa; phylum Chordata; class Mammalia; order Chiroptera; family Emballonuridae; genus Rhynchonycteris; species Rhynchonycteris naso. The sequence goes on along the minus strand of CM072999.1, from coordinate 163,941,705 downwards.
ATATATGAGCAATACCAATATTTAAAAAGTCATAAAACCCAATAATAAAATGGAGAAAAACCATTTCTTTACAGGAAAAATGCAAATAGCTTATTAATAACTAAGACAATGAAAGTAAAAATACTCTTTTATTCATAAAATTATGAGTATCTGCTTTAAATACTAATAATACATAATATGTTATAATAATAAATGTTAATATATAACATTTACCAATAATTTTATATATTACATAACATAATATATATCTGTTGTTGTTGTTATTGTTATTGTTATATTTGGTAAATATATATTATGTGCCAGTCACTATAGAAAACCCTTTACCTATAATACTTTAGTTATACTTCATTATTCTCATTTTACTGGCTAAAAAAATTTTTTTAGAAGATTAAATAACTTGTTATGTAGTGATAAATTCTGGATTCAAATCCATGTCTGTCTTAATATCCCATACCTTTTAGTTATTACACTTGATCAATGTTTGCTGAACAAACTAAATAGCTAATTTAGCTGCTTATTTTGTACCTATAAATGTTCAGGGTGTCAGATACATAGAGATGATTAAGAATTGAGGAGAACCTGGATTATGAAGTTCACTAACTATGGAGGAAACTGTATTTCATGATTAAGCAACAAATATGATAATGCAATTACAAAATGTTATTTGTGTTATCATAGATGAAAAAGATAGTGCTGTAAGATCCTGGCACAGAATGGTGGCATGTCAAGACTGGAGGAGGAGCCTTCACCATAAGCTTGGGAATATTTTTTCAAAATTGTTAATAACCGAATTTTAACTTTGGTAAATCCTTTTCTTTCTTAAATGTTGTTCTTCCTCTTCCAAGTCTTCCATTGCATTTACTTTACCCCTCTGTCTTTATGCTGACCCTGGGCTGCTTCCCAATTTGGTTCTTTAAAGCTTACGCAGAGAAATCTTCTGATCTTCTTCCCCCCCCCCAAAAAAATAACTTTTGCTATGTTGACCTTCTCACCTCTGAATTTCCATCTCAGCACACATCCTTATATTAACAAGGTAGTCTTATTAATCAAATTATATTCTATACAGCAATGCTCCTGAAAGTTTTGGGTTAATCACCTTAGACATTTCAAAAGGACATGTGCACATTGCTTTATCAAAGGGAGTAAATCAAATGATAGGAATTTTAGGCACTGTATTATATTTATGGTAAATAGTATAGAAGTAATGGGAACTTCGAAGCCTTCTCAAATCATACCTCAAAAGTGCCTACATTATCTATTAATTCAACATGTAGACATTTATAGTACTTGGAATAAATGCAAGTGTAATAGTTGAGCCAATTTTAAATATTTTCTGTCATGTTAGTTTAAGTACTGTCAAATCAAACAATTGGTTTTTTTTTTTTGTTTCTTTCACTTTGAGTAAATGCGCTTTGTGAGATCTAGTCACTCCTTTGTTCTTTTGACAGCTTGTTCTGCTCATTACATGATATGTGGGATTATCAAATCAATAAGATTTTGCTGTTTCTGAAATAAACTTTAAAATGGTATAAACTTTCTGAATATTTCTAAATATGTTTGAAGTCAAACTTAAAATCAGAAGGTTAATTTAAAACAGAATATGACACACACAACTACTCATGGCATTCTTAAACCATGGGCATTCAAAAGTTGCTTTGGGAGTTAAAAAAGAAGTCACAAGATGATAAAGCTGAGAAAAATTTGAAACCTAAGAGTAAATGAAAGATAAAAGGTATATGGACATTGTGAAAAAATAAGGTAACTTCTGAGAAACAGAAAAGATAGAATTTTAAAAATGGGAAGAATCAACCAAAGGTAGTTGTTTGCACATCCACTTTCTCTGTTAGACCACCAGGTCCATGGGGAAAGGTTCATGTAATTATTTTTGTGTTCCCTGAATCTCATTCAGGGACAGATGCATGAAAATTCTTCAACAAATATTATCTGAATGACTTAATTAATAAATTTAAGGATTTTAATGAGTGTCAGGGAAGCTGGGTTTTTTTCGTTTCAATTACACCGAACTGTACAATAGAAAACTTTATTAGCTATTATGCCTGTTGAACCAACACCATGAGTTAACTCTGTACAACACAGTCCTGTATTACAACAGAGATTACTACTCTACAGAGAAGCCTTTCCTGAGTCATCTTCCTTCCCCAGGCAGAAAGGAAATGTTTCCTCCTCTATGCATAGAGGTCTAATATTATGTCCAGGAAAGCATGTGTCACATTAAATTCTATATCTTTTTAAAAATTTTATTTACTCATTTTTTTTAGAGAGAGGAGACACACAGAGAGAAAGAGAGAGACAGAGAGAGAAAGAGAGAAGTGGGAGAGGAGCAGAAAACATCAACTCCCATATGTGCCTTGACCAGGCAAGCCTGGAGTTTTGAACCGGTGACCTTAGCATTTCAGTTCTACGCATTTACCCATTGCGCCACCGCAGGTCAGGCAAATTCTGTATCTTTTTTTTTTTTTTTTTTGTACAGGGACAGAGAGAAAGTCAGAGATAGGGATAGATAGGGACAGACAGAGAGGAACGAAGAGAGGTGAGAAGCATCTATCATTAGTTTTTCATTGCCGTTGCAACACCTTAGTTGTTCATTGATTGCTTTCCCACATGTGCCTTGACCGCAGGCCTTCTGCAGACTGAGCAACCCCTTGCTGGATTCAGCGACCTTGGGTCCAAGCTGACGAGCTTTTGCTCAAGCCAGATGGGCCCGTGCTCAAGCTGGTGACTTCGGGGTTTCGAACCTGAGTCTTCCGCATCCCAGTCCGACTCTCTATCCACTGCGCCACCGCCTGGTCAGGCAAATTCTATATCTTTTTAACATGAAGATTTTGTCAGTAGACTCTGAACATATTGAGCTGAAGATATTTGCTTTGTGCCCAGTCGTAGCCTATTGCTTAGCACCATAGTAGGGATTTAACACATGTCACATGAAGATAAGAGAGAGCATTTTGTGGTATAGTAAATTACATCTCTCCTTTCCCAAAGGTTCACTTTCTAGTTCTTGGAACCTTATATGATAAAGGGGACTTTGCAGATGTAATTAAGTTAAAGATGTTGAGGTGGAGAGATTATCCAGAATTGTCCCTGTAAAATGACTGTAATCATAAAAGCCCCTAAAAGAGGAAGGCAGGGACATCAAAGGCAAAGGAAGTTTCATGAAGACAGAAGCAGTCAGTGAAGATGTGATACCACTATTTTGATGTCTTTCTAAGGGAGGGGCTGAGAGTAACAAATTCAAGAGGTCTCTAGAAGATGGAAAAGGCAGGGCCATATCCCCAGAACCTTCAGAAGAAACCAGCCCCGCCCACACTTTAGCTTTAGTTCAGGGAGACTGATTTTGGACTTCTGACCTCTAGAATCACAAAATGAATTTGTGTTGTTTTAAGTTCCTAAGTCTCTGTTATTTCTCATATCAGGAAGCATGCATAGCTCAAACTAAGAACCTTGAAAATGTATGGAGTAAGACAATAAAATTTCTTACCTAATTTGAAGGAGGGGCAGTCTTTTCCTCCACATAAATAAATAATTGCTGACCCCCTATTACTTGCATAGATTATATTTTAGGAGGCATGGGATATGCAATCCTGTATTAGACATAATACTGGTACATTTTAAACAGAATAGAATCTGCAAAGGCCAGGCAAATGCATATAAAAATATGACCAGCAATATAGATTAGCACTTGTTAAATATCAAGTGAGTGGTACAGAAAGGGAAAGAGAAGTTCAAAATGGATAGAAACTACTCTAGTTTCCAGGGTCCAGGAAAGCTATCTAGAGGAAGTGGGCTCAGGATGAAAAGAATCTTTGTGTTGAAGTATAAACAGAGGTCATTTTAATAAGAAGGGGAGACAACAGCAAAGAAAGCTGGCCTGGAAGAATTAATGAAATTCATGAATCTGGGCTTCTGCAAGTGACATGGCCTGACTAGAGCAAAAAGAAAGAATAAAATGTAAAGTAAATAAATAAATACATAAGTAAATAAATGAATAAATAAATAACATGGGAAGTCCTCAATTTCAGGTATAGGGGTCAGAACTCCACCTTAGAGTTCAAGACCTTGTTTCTTTGACCAGGGATTCCTATATATAACAATAATGCAGCCTGACCAGGTGGTGGTGCAGTGGATAGAGCATTGGACTGGGATGCAGAGGACTCAGGTTTGAAACCAACCTTGAGGTTGCCAACTTGAGCGTGGGCTCATCTGGTTTGAGTATAGCTCACCAGATTGAACCCAAGGTCGCTGGCTTGAACATGGGGTCACTTGGTCTGCTGTAGCCCCACAGTCAAGGCACATATGAGAAAGCAGTCAATGAACAACTAAGGTGTTGCAATGCAGATTGATGCTTCTCATCTCTCTCCCTTCCTGTCTGTTCTTTCCCTCTCTCTGTCTCTGTCTCTGTCACACAGACACAAAAAACAAACAAACAAACAAAAGCCCCCACAATAACAATGCAGGCTCTTCTCTCAAATATCTCCTGGAGTGACTCAGAGTAATCTTAGAGTTACCCATGAGCCTTCCCTTTTCCTCAGGTGTACCCATCCAACTGGTTGCTAAATGTCTTCTTCTTTATTTATTAAAAATTTTTTTTTAGATTTATATTTATTTATTCATTTTTAGAGAGAGAGAAGGAGAGACAAGGTGAGGAGCAGGAAGCATCAACTCCCACAAGTGCCTTGACCAGGCAAGCCCGGGATTTCAAACCAGCGACCTCAGCGTTCCAAGTCAATGCTTTATCCACTGCGCCACCACAGGTCAGACAAACTATCTTAATTTCTAAGACATAATTATGTTTAAAGTCCATCATTTTTCTCTAAACCTATTGTGATTTTTAAATTTTAGTTATACGATTTATTTTTTTGAACTTTTTCACAAAAGAAAGTTTAGAGATGTAGAAAAAAACCATGAGGATGCAGGGACAAAAGTCAAAGCACTAAAAATGGAAACATTAATGGAATCGTCTGGCAAGTCTCTCTCACTTAGAAAAATATTACTAACTCTTGTTAAAGTCCTTTATTGTATAAATATGGGTGAACATCATTAAACCCAAATTCCACTTTGCCTCTGAAATGAAGATATGTTTCCATTAATACACCACTTACTGTTTTATGTAAAAATATTCAAAAGGAATATGGAGGTTGATACACAGTTGTTCATTTATATCAAACTGAACAGAAAAGCTTCCTAGACTAGCTAAAACTGACCTAGAATAATGACAAAGTTCATTGTTTTGTTCAATTTAAGTTATGAGTTAGCAAGTAGATAAATAGGTTTCTCCTCAAGTTTCAATTTTAATGAATTAGCTGTAGCTATCTGGGGCACTGAGTTAAGGAAGTTGTGGAGGATTAGCTTGTACCAAGCAAAACAGAGCCCAGTGGTGATGACCTATGTCTCCCATGCATGTAAGAGGAAGAAAAATATGAGGACTCCGGATTTTAGTGATTAGAATGCTATGCAGTATTTCCAGAGCAGCTAACTCATAGTTTAATACCAATTGGTCCAGGCTTTTCTTTAATGACTTACTTGAAGATATCAATATGTTGTTAACTATTTTGATGATAGGAGTTAAGGTATGCAGTATCAACAAGTTTAGATAACATTGGGCAATGACCCTGCACTACCTTTCATAGGTACTGTACTGAACCAGCTACTGAACAAAAGGAATTGTATGGACACAGTCCCTGGAAATAATATTTCATTAATCTACATGTAGTACTGAATTTCAAAAAATGATATTGATTAGCAGTGGAAGGAAGAACTTATGACACATAAAACAACCCTGCAAGTAAGAATCAGGGTTGAACTACATGGTAGAATTATCTTCTTTTCATGAACTTCTCCATTTTACCAAAACCAATTCTTATTTAAGTGAATGGAGTGGTTGATCGGTCCTCCTCTTTTCTTTAGATTGAATTTATTGAAGTGACATTGGTTCATAAAATTGTACAGGTTTCAGATGTATATTTTTATAATAACATCATCTGTATAGTGTATTGTATGCTCAGCATCCCAAGGTTGATCAGTCCTGAATGTGATGCCTAAAGAGTAATTAAAAAATATAATTTTATAGGTCCTGGATGGGTAGCTCAGTTGGTTAGAGCATTGTCTGATACACTAAAATTGTGCATTTGGTCTGTTATCACGGCACATACAAAAATTAACCAATAAATACATAAATAAGTCAAACAACAGTTTGATGTTTACCTCTCTCTCTCTTTTTCATTCTCTTCCTCCTTTCTTCCTCTCTTTCTATAAAAATATCAATGAAAAATATAATTTCAACCTGACTAGGTGGTGGCACAATAGATAGAGCGTCGGACTGGGATGCGGAAGACCCAGGTTAGAGACCCCGAGCGCGAGCCTATCTCGCTTGAACAAAAGAGCTCCCAGCTTGGATCAAAGGTCGCTGGCTCCAGCAAGAGGTTGCTTGGTCTGCTGAAGGCCCGCGGTCAAGGCACATGTGAAAAATCAATCAATGAACAACTAAGGTGTCGCAACGGCAATGAAAAACTAATGATTGATGCTTCTCATCTCTCTCCGTTCCTGTCTGTCTGTCCTTATCTATCCCTCTCTCTGACTCTCTCTCTGTCCCTGTAAGAAAAAACATATATATATATATATAATTTCACATTAAAGACTATCTTTGTTTTAATCATAGCACCTGCTGTTATTATTGTGATATTGGGAAACTTTTTAAACTTCACTGTTTCCCCTCAATTTTCTCCTCAGTATCAAGAAAACTTGTTGGAGGGAGATATTTAATAGTAAATTAATAGTTTACCTGGTATGTTAAAGATGTAAAATGTATATTTTTGACAGAAGAAACAATAAAGTCAAAGGTGCTGTCCTATAACGTATTACAAGATATATCAAAGACAAAAAAAAATCAAAGTTTGGAATTTGTGAAAGAATTAACAGGTGGACCAATAAATCCATACAAATAATTGCAAAGTAATTATAATCATTCTAGTATTAATGTGCTGTTATTATTGCCAGGCACAATTCTAAGCACTGTGTATATATTATTATTTTAAATCTTCTCAACAATCCTGAATTAGGTGCACTTATATTCCTTTATTATATACAAGAAAACTTAAGCACAGAAATATTAAATAATCTTAATCAAGGTCATTGAGTTAGAAATAGCATGTAAGAGATTTACCTTAGTTAAAGAAACCAGAAAAAACCAACAATGTTGAAATTAGAAATCTAGAAAACTTTAAATCATATCTTCAGCATATATCATACACTAAATAATGTCCCTTTGATGGAAAATATTCAATATATAATGTTATATGAATAAAGTAGGATATAAAACTGCAAGTATAGAATGATTTCAAACTGGTAAAATATGAACTAAAGAGTTAAATATAAACAATTAAATCATGGGAACCAAGAGAAAATCCAGATGGATTTTTAATTGATCAGGAGATGTGCAAGTATTTTCTGTATACAAAAGAATTATAATAATAAATAAAAATCTGAGTGCATTTGACAGAAAGCAAAACTTAAAATGCTATACAAAATATATGCCAAATAAAATAACAAAATTTGAATATACAGAATATATTAGGCCAAAAAGTAGGAAATGTATCATAAAGATATCCTACAAATCAATAAAAAAATACCTCAATGGAAAAAAATGAGCCAAGAGATGAAACACATTAGAAATGAAAGAATACATATATTATATTATAGGATAAAATTTGAAATGACAATGAAATGGCAGAATTTACACCTTTTCCAGATTACAAAAATTTAAAAGTATAATTTAAAACTCTATGTAATTTGATTATACACTTTCCATCCTGGAAATTCATGTAAAATTTCTTTAATGTACCAAATAACCCTTATTATATTTGTACTCTTTATGGGAGGACAAACAAGGCAGTTGTAAATATTTCTCTCTTTTTTTAGACTGTATTTGCTCATTTTAGAGAGGAGAGAGAGAGAGACAGAGAGAGAGAGAGAGAGAGAGAGGAGGAGGGGAAGAGCAGGAAGCATCAACTCCCATTCATGCCTTGACAAGGCAAGCCCAAGGCTTTGAACTAGCAATTTCAGTGTTTCAGGTCAATGCTTTATCCACTGTGCCACTACAGGCCAGGCCATGAATAAGTTTTTTAATGTCAGCTTGCCTAGGTCATGGCACCTCAAAATTTGGTAAAACAATATTCTAGATGTTTCTATGGAAGTTTTTTTTTTTTTTTTTTAGGGAGGAATAACACTTAAATCAGCAGACTTTGTGTAGAGTAGACTTTATGTTGTCCTCCATAATATGGATGAATCTCATCTAGTTAGTTGAAGGCCTTAAGAAAAAGAGAATGAGGTATCTCAAGAGAAGGGAAATTCTGTCAGCAGATGGCCTTCAGATTTAGACTGCAACACTTCCCTTATCTTTCACACTGGCACCCTTGGGTCTGGATATCCAATTGGTCATCACTGTCTCTTCCATTTTTTTTCCTCCAAATTCATAAAATGTAAGACTTTGAAAACCATTTCATTGCTATGCACTAACCTCCACATTTAGTTGTCTCAGTCTTGGACAGGTAACAAACAGTCATTTCTTAAAGTTTTTTTCTTGGTTCACTGTCAATCTCTCTAATATTACTCCATTATCATTTCTGTTACATTTCAAAACCTATGAAGACAATTCTTTTAATTTTCTGGATTTTAAGTTTCTTGATTCCTTAAGGTTGCCCTCCAATGTACTCAGTTTTCTTTCCTGAATCATACTAATAACCTTGTCATTTCCAATAATGGCATCCATTATCATAATTTCAAATATGTCAGTCTTCTAGCTTCACCTGTTAGCTTGCCAGCTCATTCTCCCTGGTACCCAAACTAGAAAAGATCTTTAAACCCACAGGATATTTAATCCTTTGATTTTATCATTATAAATTCATTGTCAATTATTATAATTATTCTGTTACATATAATCTCAACTCATTGTGCTTTTTACACATATACTTGGTTCTTTATATCCCAACCTTAGTTAAACTCAACTGAAAAAAGTTTCTATTTTCTAAGATTATGAAAAAAAGTCAAAGACAGATCTTTTTTTGTTCCTAATTCCCAGCCTGAAATAAGAAACCATAGAATCAGTTTAAGCGAGTCCCAATCAATCACATCTCCACTTCAGTAGTTGAGATTCTGAAGTAAGTTACTCCCCAAACTTTACCCTAAATTCATCTGATTCCTAAATTGAACAATCCCCACAAAAATAATAACAGAACTCTCTTCCATCTGTCTAACTAGCCATCCATCCATCCATCCATCCATCCACCCATCCATCCATCTCCATCCATCCATTCATTCTTCTTGCAAGACTCTAATAATATGATTTTTAATTACTATCTGTCCTCTTCTTTTTTTTCTCCTTCTATTATCCCTTTGAACCTTTTATTTCCCAGCTATAATACTCTCCCCAAATAGTATCATGGTTAGCGTCTTGATTCCTCATACCTTTACTCAAAAGAACCTGTCTCAGATAATCCTTTTCTAACCACCTTATCTAGAATCCCATTGCCATTGCTCAACAGTTCCATCCCAATCTGGATTTAGTTCTTAACACAGTATATATATATATATATATATATATATATATATATATATATATATATATATAGTGAGAGGAGGGGAGGCAGAGACAGATGCCCATATGTGCTCTGACTGGGATCCACCCAGTAACCCCACTAGGGGGTGATGCTCTGCCCATCTGGGGTGTTGTTCTGTTACTCAGCAACTGAGTTATTCTCAGTGTCTGAGGCAGAAGCCACGGAGCCATCCTCAGTGCCAGGGGCCAACTAGCTCTAATTGAGCCATGGCTGCAGGAGGGGAAGAGAGAGAGAGACAGAGAAACAAAAGGAGGAGGGGTGGAGAAGCAAATGGGCATTTCTCTTATGTGCCCTGACTAGGAATCTAACCCAAGACATCCACACACTGGGCTGATGCTCTGTCACTGAGCCAACTGGCCTGGCTAACACTGTATATATTTGATTTTCCTCATTTGCTATCTGTCTCCCTGACTAGGACAAGAATGTTTGTTTTGTTCACTATTGTATCTCTAATCCCTTAAAGGAGGCCTTCTGCTTAATAAATTCACACTACATATTTTAGTAAATGATGGTAGTTCATATTCAGTAGTGGTAATATTTATATTTTGAATTCTTATTTGTAAGGAGTACAAAAAATTGGGGAAATTGATGTAGATTTTTGGGATTCTGTCTCATGACTAGAATAGTTATAATCAATGACAGAAATTTCGAATCATCTCCTTGGGACTCCTAAGTGAAGTGAACTCACCCATAAAACAATTTCATGACATTATCTACATTATCACTGTCTTCCAATCTTCCAAATTAAACATTTCTACCTTATACTATTCAATGTTTTTTATGCTTTTAATATTAGGAAAAATAGGGTCTTAGAATTTTTTATGAAAAGATAATAAAATTCTAAAAGATATACTATAAATTTAATATGCATACAAAATTCCGAATTTTATCACTACATGTTTGCTTTATAGACCTTTTTTTCCTTCTCTTCTGTCCCTACCATTCATAATGGGCTACTGATCAGACCTGTTATTCTAATGGTGGAATCCCAAAGGAAAAAGTGTTTCAGATGTAAAGTATTCCCCTCGGACTCCGTGGTCATGGAAAGCAGGAGAAATTCCTGATGTATGAAGTCACTGTCACCATTGTCAAAGCACTGTAGTGTGGGAAATGAACCACGAATAAAATCGAAGGGTATTTCTTCCAAAGCATTGAATATTAGTGTATAAACAACAATTTCTTCATTAAAGTATAAAATATTTCAGATCAAATCTCAGTGTTTAAATGCCCAGGGAAAACATCTCAGCCTAGGTGCTGGAGATGGCAATTTTTTGGCACACATGTAAACAACACATAAAAAATGGAACACTCTTCATCAAAGTACCAAAATTAATTATTTCCAGAAATATAAAATTTTATATTGAGTCAACTTGTCTTCCATAACAAATGGCACCATAAATGTAGTTCTCTGTCCTTTGCTTTAAAGAATTAATTTTAAGGCATGCATATTTTTTTTTCTTTAAGGGCTTCTTAAGCCTAAATTAGATCACCAAAGTCTCAATAAAGTAATATTATAGTAGAACTGAAATTCACAAGAGCAAGACAGTTTGGAGGTAGGTTAAAATTCCATTCCTGCTCTCCAACCTTAAATCAGACTGCTGTGTTAAGGTATTATAATGATCTAAGACAGTGTGTCATCTTTCATGCCAGATGGCATATGTTACAATTCCCGAATTAAAGAATGGCTATTCCCCCAAATTATTATTTTAACTACACAGTCATTCTCAGTTTAGATTTAGGTCAGGCACCAAAAGTTACTACTTTCTAATCTTCGGAATGAATATCATAACCCTCAGCTCAAAGTATAATCGTCAGTGCTTCACATCCAGAAATGTGTTATAGGACACGACACACAGAAAATTAAAATAAGACTCTGATTATTGCTGAATATGGGGAAAAGAAAGTGTTTATCTTTGTAAATAGCACTTTTATACAAGTGGCTGAAATGTGGCAAAACAGCCACAGACAGTCTCAATGTAAGTTGTGGAATCAAACATTCAGGCATGAAAAGCCTTTTTCTTAAGTTGTTTTCAAGCTTCATCCTTTTTTCTGCAATAACTAAAGCAAAGCCACAGTTTCTGCAGCCATTTGCATTTAAGGAAGAGATGTTTTGCTTTGGTGATATAGTTAATGAGTCTAAAAATATTCAGTATAATAATTCTGTCAAAGCCCCCACAGTCTCCTCAATGAGTGGAAGTCTGCAGGATTCCAATGGGGAGCCGAGTAATGAGCTCTCAGCATTCGCTCCCACACCGTCCAGGCGAAATATACTCAAGCCTCTATGGTTCCACATCATTAGCAACATGAAACAAAGACACATCCTTGACTTTAATAAGCGACTAAAGTTGCTGGCTTACTAGTCTGTTACTGCACTCAAACTCTGTTTCAGTATTTCAAAACAGCTCCTTGCAAAGAGAAAGCAGGGAGGGCTTTGGCAAACAGTTAGGTTTAATTTAATGTGGCAAATGATTGAGCAGAATGGAACAAAAAAAGGACACAGGAAGTGATGGGTTTCTGACACTAAGTCTCCTGGGCTCACCACAGACTGCAGTCTCGCTGTTGGAGATGATAGTTACAGGGGGCTGTAGTGATAGGGCTTGAGGCATATGAGAGTGAGTTTTAGTTGATATTCTTGCAAGACAGGAAGTGAACAAGCCTATTTCCCACTGGGAAAGGTTCAGACATGATTAACTTGGGCATGACCAAATAGGTCAATAATATGACAATGAATTTCTAGCACAATAATTAAGTGGGAAAATCTGTGCGATTTGTTCTTCTTGTTCTGCACATACCAATAATGAATTAGCATGGATTCATTTAGTTTCTTTCATTAGGTGGAATCACATAGTTACAATTTAAGATAGTGATGGTTCAATTTGCATACTTAAAAGTTAGTTCAGAAAAACAACATTAAGTTATTTTTCTTTTATGTTATTTTTAGCATAGGTTTTTGATTGCCAGCACTGAAGGAGTGATATAAAATCTATACATGCATACTGATTGCTTTAAGAGTGATACTCTGTCTAATATCGGGTTTTCCTGATATTGTTCACCAGGATAAAGAAAGAATTATGGGAGAAAATGAAACAGGTAAAAATAAATGCTTCCCCTCAGAATGTAAGGATTTAATATGTATGATTCCTGTCAGTTATTAAAATGTTCCAAATTTTCTTTAAATAAAAAGTATATATATATATGTATGTATATATATATATCCAAATATTAGCATTGTAAAAGAACTCAAACATCATAAATCCTGCTATTCTATTCAGTGTTTCACTAAAAAATCTTTTTCTTATTAACAATTAAAAAAGAAAGGGCCCATTTTCTGATTTTACATAATTCAACACTAGAACTTAAATGTAGAAGATTAACATTGTCTTCTCTTATATTTCATCTTCTTGGTTTTTCTCTACAAAAGAGATATTCTTCATTTCTTTTCTGCTATTTGATATATGACTATTTTCCTCATAATATTGCAAACTGTACATTTTATAAGTATGCCTTTAGCAAGTGAAGAACAAAAATAACAGAGCCCAATGGGAAATCAAGAATGACATTAAAGTGTTCATCATTTTGGTTATAGTTATACAACTATCTTGTCCACAAGAATTCCACAATATATTCTTTTTTAATTTTGTAAAAGTCAACATATTCTCTAAATGGTAGTTAGAGTATACTTTACCAATGATTTAACCAAACTAATCGAGGATATTCTTCAGATATTTAGTTTTATTTTCACATAGCTTTAGTTCCTTCTTCTTTTGAAAAATGAGACTAATTTTCCAATTTCAGTTTTCTGACATTTCTTCCACCTGCTCCATTGTATTTCATCAGTAATTGACATTGGTTCCTCTATTACCTGGGCACATTTTTTTCAGGACTCAGGAATGCTTCCCTGGGCCTGGATACTACCAGTGTTTTCAAGGATCTGGGCTCTATCATTACTATTTACTTTACCCTTTCCAAGTTTATGACTCATCTCTTTGGTGAAGAAGATGGAAGCAAAATAAAAGTTCATTGATTTTTATATTTATTTATCTTAGGCGTGGTGCCCTCAAAGTTGTTGTATCACATGAATCATCATTTTTTATGTACATTATGCTTTATAATAAAATGCTATCTTGGCACATATAATCTTATAATAAAGAGAGATGGTTGGTTTTTACACTACATTTTACATTATAATAAGTACATAAGTTATAAGATGAATCTCTGCTTGTTGTAACAACAAAGAAAAATGTCATTATTTGATCCTCCATCAGTATGGAAATACAATGTGAGCTACAAAAGAGACAACCACACTGTAGAGGTATAGAAACAGATGAAAACTAAACTAGTCACTTAATGTGTCAGTATCACACAAGAAAGTCCAGGGAAGATGCTTCATACACACACAAAGATCTTGCCAATGATATCACCACTCCAACCTATACTTGCTGATTTACATCAAGGTCACATTTTATAAGAGAACACAGTTGTTTTTTAAAAAATTATGTTGTGGAGAAGTAGTTCTGGAATGGTGGAATAAGGAACTCTGAAAATATACGCCTCTGTGAAAGCAAACTTTGCCAAAAAGCAGCTTTTACAGAACTTTGAATATTAACCAAATCTTGCAATAATATGAGAGGTATTCAATTAAGGAAAATGGATGACTTTATGTAAGAATATCAAGCTTTGCAGCATTTCACCTTGCCCTATTCCTATGCCCTGATGTAAAATTTCTCACAAACCTAGAAAATCAACAGTCATGAAACTATAGTAACTGTAAGAATCAAACACGGAAGGCAACAGAATGGGTTTGAGGCTCCTTCAAAAGCCCCACCTTCAGAAAACTGTAATTATTAGACCTATTTGACAAGTCCCTGGGAAAATCCCATTCTCAGGGCTTTTCTTTATTTGATAGGACTCATAGCTTAATCATTGTGGGCATTTGCTTAAACAACCACTGGTGACTGTTTAACACCATAAGTTACTTGTGGTAATGATATCTGTTGGAGCTAGTAAGAAGATGACCAGAAAACCTAAAGGGAAAAAGTGGGAAATGAGATATCATTGGTGGGTCTTTGAAAATTTCTGATATAGTACTTTGAGTCTAGAAGGCCACACCCATTGATGTGCAGGCGGAGAATATACTGAAGACACATGACAAAACTCAAGTCTCTGTCTCCTCTTGAGATGCTGCAAAAGCAGGAAGTGAAGGTAAACAAGAGTTGTAGACTGCAAGGTTGTTGATTGCATACCCGACACACACAGAGTCCCCTGGCAATTATTACTCATTGGTTTAAGGCATTTAAAGAGCTCTCGGTCAAATCATTAGAGTACCACTAATTGAGCTGAGGCTTCAGGGGCTGCACATGACAAAGAATACAGACTTTACAGGAGTGGCTCACCCAGGAAGATCACAATACAAACAAACAAAAAACAGCAGGGGCAACAGTGACAACACCTAGCAACAACAAACTCAGGAGAATATAATGTGTCCCAGAATTGACAATCAACCCATTATATTAATGAAAATGTCCCATTTTCAACAACAACAAATATATATATATGATATGGGATGAAACAAGAAGGTATGTCACATAGAAAATAAGCAGTCAACAGAAAAAAAAATTTAAAGGAAGCCCAAATGTTGCCTACGTTAGGCAAAATCTTAAATCAGCTATATAAGGATGTTTAAAGAACTAGAAGAAACCATACTTAAAGAATTTAAACCTGACCTGTGGTGGCGTAGTGGATAAAGCATCGACCTGGGAACACTGAGGTCGCCAGTTCAAAACCCTGCACTTGTCTGGTCAAGGCACATATGGAAGTTGATGCTTCCAGATCCTCCCCTTTCTCTCTCTCTCTCTCTCTCTCTCTCTCTCTCTCTCTTTCTCTCTCTCTCTCTCTCTCTGTGTCTCCTCTCTAAAATGAATAAATGAAAAGAAATGAAAAAATAAAGAATTTAAAAAATACATGAGATGATGTCAGACCAAAAACAGACTATTAATAAAGACATAGAAAATATATATAAAAAAATAGAAATTTTGGAGTTGAAAGGTAGAATGATGGAAATAAAAAATTCACTAGAAGGGCTCAACCACAGATTTAAATGGCAAAAGGAAGATTCAAATAAATTTAAGACAGGTCAAGTGAGATTGTGCAGTCTAAATAACAGAGAAAGAATGAAAAAAATAAACAAAACAAAACAAACTGCACCCAGAGAACTGTGGGAAAACAAAAATATATCAACATATATGTAATGAGTCATAGAAGCAGAGGTGAGTCAGAAATGGGCAGAAGAATTTAAGGAAATAATGGCAACAATTTCAAACTTTGAAGCAAAATGATCTATCCATTCAAGAATCTTGGTAAACTCAAAATAGGATTAACTGAGATATCCACATCTAGACACATCACAGTTAAACTACTGAAAGAGAAAGACATTTTTTAAAAGTGAGAAAAATGATTCATCACGAAACATTAATAGCTGAGAAATCATCAGAAATCATGAAGGACAGAAGGATGACATAATCACAGTGCTGAAAAAAGACTGTTAACCAAGACTTCTAGGTCTGGTAATTTATCCTTCCGAAATGAACAAGTTAAGACATTCTTAGGTGAACAAAAACTGAGACTTTGTTTTCATTTTTTGTATGTTGGCAAGCTTGCTCTAAAGAGTATCTTTTGGGCCTGGCCTGTGGTGGCGCAGTAGATAAAGCATCAACCTGGGAACACTGAGGTTGCCAGTTCAAAACCCTGCACTGGTCTGGTCAAGGCACATATGGGAGTTGATGCTTCCAGCTCCTCCCACACCACCCTCTCACTCTCTGTCTCCTCTCTAAAATGAATAAATAAAAAGAAATTAAAACAAAAACAAAATAATAATAAAATAAAATATTAAAGAGTATCTTTCAGACTAAAATGAAGGAACAGTAGACGGTAACTGAAAACCAAATGAAGAAATGAAGAGCATCAAAAGCATAAGTAAATATAAATGGCCATACATTTTATTTTTGTTTGCAACATTTCTCATTTCTCACAGACTTAAAAAACTGAATAAAGAATTATTAAATAGGGTTGATGGGCTTATAAAGCAGAAAAATGTCATTTGTATGACAGCAGCAGCACAAAAGAGGGTAAAACAGAACTTCACTAGAGCAAAAGTGTTATATAATATAGAAATAAAGTTACTATTAATGCATATCATATTATGACAAGTAATGTAATCCCTACAGTAGCAACTAACAAAATATCTATATTTTATATATATATATATATATATATATATATATATATATATAATTTTAAAGGTAATAAAATAGTGCACAGATTACATATAATCAACAAAAAGGAATTCAGAATGGAGAATCAAGAGGTAGAACAGAGGAACAAAAGGACATAAAGTATTTAGAAAAATTAAAGCAAAACGATAGGTGCAGGAAAAGCATTTGACAAAAACCAACATCTTTAATAATAATAAAAAAGAACACAAACTAGGGAAAAAAGTTAAACTCCTCATATTGGTAAAGGCCATTCACAAAAGTCACCACAGCTGATGTACTTAATGGTGAAAGTCAGCGTTTTCTCTGTGGTCAGGAAAAAGATAAGAATATCCACATAGCTACTGAACATGGTACTGGCAGTTTTATATGGGAACATTATGCCATGAAACAAATAAAAGCTTTCAGTTTAGAAAAGAAGAAATCAAATTATCTGTGTTCACAGATGAAAGATGACATATAGAGAAAATCCTAAAGAATCTGTAAAATAGCTATATGGTAGAACCATAAATGTTCTAATAATTTTCCTTAGATTGAAAGATAAATCAATAAATAAAAATCAATTATGTTTCTACATACTATGAATAAAAAATCTGAAAATAAATTTAAGAAAGCAATTACATTAAAATATCAAAAGAAAATAGTTTGCAATAAATTTAACAAAAAAAGGGCAAAACTTGTATTCCGAAAATGATGAACACTGTTGGAAGTAATTTTAAAAAGACTTACTAAATCGTTAAAACCTGTTTAATTTTGTCAACCAATGTCACCGCAATATTTTTTTAAAATAAATAAATAACCAGAAACGTCCTATGTTCATGAATCGGAAGATTTAATATTGTTAAGATGGCAATACTCCTCAATTTGATTTACATAGTTCACAAAATCCTTATAAAAGACAAACTATATTTTTGGCAAAACTGACAAACAATTCCTAAAATTCATGTGAATATGCCAAGCACCCAGAACAGCCAAAACAATCTTACAAAGAATAATGTTGGGTGGACGGCAAGATGGTGATGGAGTAGGCAGATGTATCAACCTCCAACTCCCAGAAACAAAGTGGATTATAACTTAATTTTTAGAACCATTATCTGGATAAACCAACTTTGAACCAAACTAAGAGGACTCTTCAACCAAGGAACACTGAAGAAGCCACATTGAGACCGGTAGGAAAAGCGAAAACACGGAAAGGGCTGCCCAGCTCCCTGGAGCGAATGGCAGCCTGGAAAGACTCTTGTGGAGGGAAGAGAGTTTAGCAGAGAGGGGAGAAACCTGGGTCCCAGGAACAAAGCCCCAGCCTGCAGCCTCAGAGCCTAGAAGAGGCCTTTGGACAGTATTGAGCTGTGAAACAAGTTAGGATACTGTTTGTGAGGAATATACAGTTTTCTCAGACCCAGGATTCTTCTTAAAGGGACGGCGCAGAAAAGCTCTCTCACAACCACTCACCCGGGGCTCTGGGGGATGGGAAGAAAAGAAACGACCGGAGCAGCAGGAAGAGAGTGTGGTCTGGAAGGCACAGGGGGAAACATTTTGAGGGACAGCTACCCTAAACCCTGGGTTGAGTCACTCCCCAAATCTGAAATGAATATTTCCTCTCGAACCAGCAATACCAGTAATACCAGCAAAGGGAAGCAGGACACCAGCAAACAAGCTCCCCCACAGCACTTAGAGAGCACTGCCACTTAGAAGGAGGGAACTTTCAGGACTAGATTATGGAGTATTAGGGTGTGACTTGAAGCACCCTCACCCACGCTGCTGAGGGCTTGCTGAAGGGCCCGTGGCAGCGGACACGGAGATGGATTCCGATTCCGAAGGCGGGGGCAGAGGTAGGGCTGTCAGGTGTGTGAGCTCAGTATAGCCCAGCCGGGGTGAAAGCGACGTGCAAATGAGGTCTGGTGGCTGCAGACCCTCCTGTAGCCCCACCTGTTGGGGGAAAGGAGGAGCCTGAAATGGGCTGAGACCAGCCACTGAGCAGGGGCGCGTGGGTGCATAGCTTCATCAGGCCTCAGGCCTCCGAGGCTTGCTGCCCTGCGACAGCCGGTTCTGACCGTGGGGGCTGGGTGGAATCCCAGGAGCAGGCAGAGGCTCCCAGCTGAGTGCGTGCCTGCAGCCCTGCCCAGCAGGAGGAGCTGAGGTTTGGCCTGAAGCGCCATCAGACTCTGACTGCGGGGGTGGGGTGGAAGCCTGGGAGCAGGTAGGGACCCGCAACTGAGCAAAGGTGCTAACCCCTGCCCTTGGTGCCAAGGCTTGCGGTCTGAGTGCAGTGTGCAACACCACCCGTGGGGGTTGGGCGAAGGCTGAGATCAGCTGAGGATTATAGAGCCTGGCACAAGATCACAGCCCATCCGATGGAGGAGAGGCGGAAACCACAGCAAGAGCTGCAGCAGTCTGGCACCAGCAACGTCCATGTCCAACGGCCCTAGGCAGGGGCAGAGGAGGTGGCAGGCCTGCAGACAGACCACAACTAAAGAACATAGAGGCAACACCCATTGGACTACAGTGGCCAAACCCTTCTTATACACAGACAAAATAGGCAGGCAGAGAAGTGCAACTCAAATGAATGGAGAGAAATCCCCAGAGAAGAATCTGAATGAATCAGATATAACAAAATTACTGAATGCAGAATTTAAAATGATTCTTAAGATGTTCAAAGAACTTAAAAAACAATGGATGGTCATTATGAACACGTAAATAAAGAGATAGCAAGTATAAAAAAGAAAATAGAAATAATAAAAAAGAATCAGACAGAAATGACAAATACAGTATCAGAACTGAAGACCACAATAGAAGGAATAAAAAGGAGGATGGATGAAACTGAGAATCAAATCAGCAATTAGAGGACAAAATAAACAAAGGCACAGAAGCAGAGCAGTAAAAAGAAAAGAGACTCAAAAAGTGTGAGGAAACTCTAAGGGAGCTCTGTGACAACATGAAGAGAAATAACATCTGCATCATAGGGGTTCCTGAAGAAAAAGAGAAAAAACATGGGATGGAAACTTTGTTCAATTAAATCATAGCTGATACTTCCCTAAATTAAGGTTGGAAAACCACATTCAAGAACCACAGAAAACTCCATTAAAGAGAAACCCAAAGAAATCCACACCAAGACACATCATAATTAAAATACCAAAGCTAAGTGATAGAAAAAATATTAAAAGAGGCTAGAGAAAAAAAGGCTATCACCTGCAAAGGAGCTCCCATAAGGATGACATCCAAATTCTCAACAGAAACACTTGAGGCCAGAAGAGGATGGCAAGATATATTCAAAGTAACGCAGAACAAGAACCTACAACCAAGACTACTTTACCCAGCAAGGCTAACATTTAAAATTGAAGGAGAAATAAGGAGCTTCCCACACAAAAAACTCAAGGAATTCATTAAATCCAAACTCATCCTGCAAAGGATGCTAAGGGGCCTGTTGTGAACAGATCAAAGGGGGGAAAATATAGCAAAAGAGGAATACAGCTTTAAAGAATAAAATGGCAATAAGCAACTACATATCAATAATAACCTTAAATGTAAATGGAATAAATGATCCAATCAAAAGACATAGGGTAGCTACGTGGATAAGAAAACAGGACCTATACATATGCTGTCTACAGGAGACACACCTTAAAACAAAGGATGCACATAGACTGAAGGTAAAAGGATGGAAACAAATATTTCATGCAAATGGAAATGAGAAAAAAGCCAGGGTAGCAATGCTTATATCTGACAAAATGGATTTTAAAACAAAGGTTGTAGTAAGAGATAAAGAAGGACACTACATAATGATAAAGGGAGCAATTCAACAGGAAGATATAATTATTATAAATATCTACGCAGCGAACATAAGAGCACCGAAATACAGTGTGTCCGGAAAGTCATGGTGCACTTTTGACTTTTGACTGGTCAAAAGTGCACCATGACTTTACGGACACACTGTACATAAAGCAGACTTGAATGGATATAAAGGGTGAGATCAACAGCAATACTATAATAGTAGGGGATTTCAATACCCCACTAACATCACTGGATAAATCCTCAAGAAAGAAAATGAACAAAGAAACAGCAGACGTAAAGGATACACTAGATCAACTCGATTTAATAGATATTTTCAGAACCTTTCACCCTAAAGCAGCAGAATATACATTATTTTCAAGTACTCATGGAAAATTCTCTAGGATAGACCACATGTTAGGACACAAAAGCAGTCTCAACAAATTCAAGAAGATTGAAATCATATCAAGCATTTCATCACAATGGCATGAAATTAGAAATTATCCACAAAAGAAAAACTGAAAAATACTCAAACTCTTGGAAAATAAATAGCATATTATTAAATAATGATTGGGTTAATAATGAGGTCTAAGAAGAAATAAAAAAAGTTCCTATAAATGAATGATAATGAGCATACATCAATTCAAAATTTATTGGATGCAGCAAAAGCAGTACTGAGAGGGAAGTTCATAGCACTACAGGCATACCATAAAAAACTAGAAAAAGCTCAAATAAGCAACTTGACCCTGAATCTAAAAGAACTAAAAGAATAAGAGTAAGTAAAGCCCAGGGGTAGTACAAGGAAGGAAATAATAAAGATCACAGTGGAAATAAGGGACATAGAGGATAAAGAGGCAATACAGAGGATCAATGAGACCAGGAGCTGGTTCTTTGAAAAGGTAAACAAGATTAAAGAACCTTTAACTAGACTCACCAAAAAAAAAAAAGAGAGAGGACTCAAATAAATAAAATTAGAAATGAGAGGGGAGAAATAACAACTGACACAACAGAAATAAAAAAATATTGTAAGAAAATACTATGAAGAACTCTATGCCAAAAAAGTAGACAACCTATATAAAAGGGGCAAATTCCTGGAAACATACAGTCTTCCAAAAATCAATCTGGAAGAATCAGAAAGCCTAAACAGACCAATTACAACAAATGAGATCGAAACAGTTATCAAAAAAATCCCAACAAAAAAAAGTTTTGGGCCTCATGGTTTCACAAGTGAATTTTACCAAAAATTCCAAGAAGAACTAACTCCTATCCTTCTCAAGCTATTTCAAAAAATTCAAGAGGAAGGAAGACCTCCAAGCTCCTTTTATGAGGTGAGCATAATTCTGATTCTGACACCAGGCAAAGACAAAACAAAGAAAGAAAATTATAAGCCAATATCCCTGATGAATTTAGATGCTATAATCTTCAACAAAATATTAGCCAACCAGATCCAGCAATTTATGAAAAAAATCATATACCACGATCAAGTGGGATTTATTCTGGGGAGGCAAGGCTGGTTCAATATTTGCAAAACAATCAATGTGATGCATCACATAAACAAAATGAAGGCCAAAAACCACATGATAATTTCAATAGATGCAGAAAAAGCATTTGATAAAATTCAGCCCCCATTCATGATAAAAACTCTCAGCAAAGTGGGAATACAGGAAATATACATTAACATGATAAAGGCCATCTATGACAAACACACAGCCGACATCATACTCAATGGGCTAAAATTAAAAGCAATCCCTTTAAGATCAGGAACCAGGTTGGGTGCCCCCTTTCACCATTTTTATTCAACATAGTTCTGGAAGTCCTAGCTACAGCAATCAGACAAGAAGAAGAAATAAAAGGCATCCAAATTGGAAAAAGAAAAAGTAAAACTCATTATTTACAGATGATATAATATTGTATATAGAAAACCCTAAAGTCTCAGTCAAAACACTACTGAATGTGATAAATGATTTCAGCAAGGTGGCAGGATACAAAATTAATACTCAGAAATCAGAGGCATTTTTATATACCAACAATGAACTGTCAGCAAAAGAAATTAAGGAAACAATCCCCTTCACTATTGCAACCAAAAAAATAAAGTACCTAGGAGTAAATTTAACCAAAGAGATTAAATACTTGTACTCAGAAAATAAACATTGATAAAAGAAATCAAGGAAGATACAAACAAGTGAAAGCATATACCATGCTCATGGTTAGGAAGAATAAACATCCTTAATATTCCTATATTACCCAAAGCAATTTCTAAATTCAATTCAATACCAATTAAAATACCAATGACATACTTCAAAGATATAGAACACATATACCAAAAATTTATATAGAACCAAAAAGAACACAAACAGCCTCAGCAATCTTGAAAAGGAAGAATAAAGTGGGAGGTATCACTCTTCCTGACATCAAGTTATACTACAAGGCCATTGTACTCAAGACAGCCTGGTTCTGGCATAAAAACAGGTATATAGATCAATGGAACAGAATAGAGAACCTAGAAATAAACCCACACCTTTATGGACAACTGATATTTGAAAAAGAAGGAAAGAGCATAAAATGGAGTAAAGACAGCCTCTTTAACAAATGGTGTTGGGAAAATTGGACATCTACCTGCAAAAAAATGAAACTAGCCCATCAACTTACACCATTCACAAAAACAAACTCAAAATGGATAAAAGACTTAAATGTAAGCCGTGAAACCATAAGCATCTTAAAAGAAAACATAGGCAGTAAGCTCTCCAACATCTCTTGCAGAAATATATTTGCCGATTTATCTCCACGGGCAAGTGAAATAAAAGACATGATAAACAAATGGGACTATATCCAACTAAAAAGCTTTTGCACAGCTAAAGACAATAAGAACAGAATAAAAAGACAAACTACACAATGGGAGAACATATTCGACAATAAGTCTGATAAGGGGTTAATAACCAAAATTTATAAAGAACTTATAAAACTCAACACCAGGAAGACAAATAACCCAATCAAAAACCGGGCAAAAAAACAAATCAATAGACACTTCTCTAAAGAGGACATACAGATGGCCAATAGGCATATGAAAAAAATGCTCAACATCACTAAATATTAAAGAAATGCAAAGTAAAACCACAATGAGATACCACTTCACACTAGTCAGAATGGTGCTCATCAACAAAACAACACAGATTAAGTGCTGGCGATAATGTAGAGAAAAGGGAACCCTCCTGCACTGCTGTTGGGAATGCAGACTGGTGCAACCACTGTGGAAAACAGTATGGAGATTCCTCAAAAAATTAAAAATCAAACTGCCTATTGACCCAGCTATCCCACTTTTAGGAATATAACCTAAGAACACCATAGCACTGTTCAAAAAGAAGAAATGTGTCCCCATGTTTGTGGCAGCATTGTTCACAATAGTGAAGATCTGGAAACAGCCCAAATGTCCGTCAGTGGACGAGTGGATTAAAAAGCTTTGGTACATATATACTATGGAATATACTCGGCCATAAGAAATGATGACATCGGATCATTTGTAACAACATGGATGGACCTTGATAACATTATACTGAGTGAAGTAAGTAAATCAGAAAAAAACTAAAAACTATATGATTCCATACATAGATGGGACATAAAAATGAGACTCAGAGACATGGACAAGAGTGTGCTGGCTATCGGGCAGGGGTAGAGGAGAGGAAATGGGTAAGGGAAGGGAAGGGGCCCAAATAAAACCAGATAGATGGTGAGGGAAGACAATTACTCTTTGGGTGACAGATATGCAATATAATCAAATGTCAAAATAAACTGGGGATGTTTTCTCTGAACATATATATATATGTACCTTGATTTATCAATGTCACCCATTAAAATTAATTTTAAAAAAAGCAAATGAGAAAAGAAAGAGAATGAATTACAGATGTTGATAAAACATTAAGGAACCTTAAAAATATTATTATGCTCAGTGCCCTGTAGGTGCTGGACCTGTCGGCGCTACCGAAGTAGCCTCTGTTCTGTACCTTTGACGTCAGGGCAGAGAGGAAGTTGCTATTTCTATGCTCAGTGCTCAGAACACTGGGCACTAAAAATGGTTTGTAGCCTGACAGCCCTTACTAATAAAAAACAAAAAACTATGCTCAATGAAAAAAGCCAGTGACAAAAGGCCACATACTCTATGATTGCATTTATATAAAATGTGCAGGACTGACAAATCCAGATACACAAAATGGGTTAACACTTGTAGGCCTGAATATAGGATGGAATCTACTATGACTACTAATTGATATGGGTTTCTTATTGGAATGTTTAAATGTTCAAACTTAGTGGTAATGGTTACACAATTCTGAATATATATATATATATATATATATATATATATATATATATATATATATATATATCGATAAAACTATCATAAATATTTTATCTCTGTAATATAAATAACTAGAACTAGTATAATGCCACATTCCTGATGTTATGAGATACTTCTATGCAAATAAAATAGCTTGTTCATACATGGATCCTCCAAAGAATCCCTGAGGAACTGTTAGGATAGAAATTTTCGACCTAAATCACTACTTGCTTAATTATCTGCTTTCTCATACTCATCTTTGTGTTGAGAGCAGAAATAGTCCATTCTGCTTCCAGCATTCTAGAAATAGGCATTTAGTAAGTAGCTCAAAGTTCTCAAGTAAACAAGTAAATAAATGAATAAATGAAAGCTGAAAGTCAAGTGTCATCAGAGGTTTGGTATGTGCATCAAATTAAGATGATATATTCTATAAATAGCATATGTAGCAAGAGGACCAACTTAAAAATCCTTTTATATAAACATTTCTAATGCAGTGAAGGACATCATGTTAGGCTGACATAGAGAAAACTTAGTTGAAGAACATGTCTCTTTTCTCATCCTGGATTGTCCAAGACATCTGTGATCTTTATTTAGTTTCCAAATAATCCTACAGCTGGCAGACAACCAACCTATGAAAGTGATGTCAAGGAGATATATAGTTTCTCAACTTTTACATAGATTATATTTTCTACAGATTAATAAACCAAAGAAAGAAAAGAAAAATAATTGCCTGACACTACATCAGGCACTATGAAAGATGCCTTCTCTCTGTTATGTAATTAAATTACCTAAACAACTCTATGGAGTAAGTAGCACTCCCCTACGCTCCCCTCAATTTACATTTAAGAAAACTGAGACTCCAGGCTGTTTTAATTTTCCCAGTGTTATAAAGCAGATAAATCAAGGGATATGATTTTAACTCTGTTTAACATCAAAACTCATAAGTCCTCTTTGTACTAAAGTAAGTCAGGGCTTAATATTAACCATTATATGTCTGAAATACCATGACACAGTATTCAGGAGCCTGAAGACCCTGATAATCATGCATTTCATCATCTTCTTAACTGAGAGATTACATTCAATATCTGGTGTTTTCAACCAACCATTCTCCATATTCTCCAATTTAAAAATTATAGTAGTAAAAAGAAACCAACATACTAGTGCTTACATTTTTCTTAGGTGACAAAGGATTTTATAAAAATAATTCAGCCATAGTGTAAAAACTTACTGAGATTCATACATCATTTTTTATACCACTAAGAATAATTGATTCCCTTTAAATAAAGACAGGATTTGTATTTGTAGCACCATAGTCCAATTTTTCTTTTGTTTTTAAAATCTTAAACAATTTAAAACGCATTTTTTAATCAATTGATGAGCACACTGGAAGTTTAGTTAATGGGAGGGTTTTCAATTTTATAAATCTGAGAATGCTTAATATTGAAATCACGTACTGAGTTTTTCCACTGCTATAGCACTTTAGTAGTGAAGGTGTAAAAAAATATTTCATTCATGCTTAGAGGGTATCTTACAATCACCAACCATTTTTCTTATCTCCTAATTAAAACAATCAAAAGTTAATACACGTAAGTGCACTTTAGGTTGTATGAACTGACAATCTATATGAAACCTTAGTGTGTGTGTACATTTGGTGACGAGTGAACTCAGGATACTGTGCACAGCCCATGGAGAAATGGAAGTTTGAACATACATCTCTGCATCCCTACTGCAAAGCAAGCAGTGTAAGGACAATTTTATGATTTCTCACATAGGATTCCAAGACTGCTGGCATCACAAAAGCCACTGCAATAAAGCCACTGCCACCTGGAGGTTCAGAAACAGCAAGTGATATTAAATGTACTCAATTCACAAGTTCACTAACTGAAGTGACATGTAATACAAAAATACAAATCTGACACAGGCATGACAAAGGAAAAAAGAAAGAGTAATATTGGTAGAACACCAATTTAAACCATTTTGATCTGACATATCTTCTTGCAGATGTGCCCTCGGTACACCAAGCAGTTCTTAAAAAGCAAAATTTTCTTTCACCTGTGCTCTGAATTTTTTTCTATCACTTTCTTTTCTGTCATGTATTTCATTCTCATGGCTATTGACTTTTTCCATCCCATATGTAAATGTTTTAAGATTGTGTCAATATTAAAAGAGATAGCAAACACTTCTTACTTGAAAATTGGTCTGTGTTGGGCAAATCAGTTTGCAAAATTTGTATTTTTTGAGTTTGCTCACTTTTATTGTTAAAAAATGGAACTGGGCAGCATCAGGTATGTGATCTGTGAAACTGCAAATTACCTTCCTGCTTGGGAAGGGCCATTGTCTTGCTAATGTTTGCTGGAGGAGAGGTTTTTGCACCAGAAAGTACTAAAAAGAGAAAGGAGGAATCCATGTTTTTGCAGAGTTTGTGCACAGAGAAGAGAGAAGATATGCAGATGGGGAACCAGAGGTGAGGGGCTTTTATGAGCTCCTCTGCTGAGACTGGTGAGGCCTTTGATTCTAGGAGAAAATGGAGAAGATTCTCTTGGTTGTGGAACTGGAGAATGTGAGCTCTGAATGAGGAGGGAAGTGTTTTCCCTGTATGTATTGCTCACTGACCAGTGTGAGACTTGAATAAAGGAATGGCCCACCATTTTTTGGCTCCACTGTTTCTTTACCGTGTGCCTAAACCCAATGAGAACCTGCATGTGAAGGGCCATGACAACGGCCGCTACTACTGGCCATACAGTCTGTAACAAAGGTCTCATCCTCTTGTTTTCAATTCTTTTAAATCCAAGCTTCATGAAAGTATACTCAGTTTTAAGTTGACCTTCCTAGTCACCACCCCTCTAGTTTATTCTTCAACCTGCACAATTGCTCCTGTGAAAGTCCCCAATGACCTTGCCATTTCTCAGCATTCAGCTTCCAAACACCTACTGCTATTCAAACTTTCCTGTGATCCCTTTAAGATTATAATGGAGCTAAAATATTCTATCACCTAGTGACATTATAACCATAATAATTCCCAACACACTGCATTACACAAATACTCACCATTGTGTTACATCTGCCTAAGTATTAAGTACTAACATACTGTAGAGGTGTGTAGCCCAGGAGCTATAGGAAAACAATGTCACCCTAAAATATGTCTGTTCAGCATAATAATTATTTTAAACTGGTTTTAATTTTATGAAACATTTGAAATGAGGGTGATGACCTTATCTCACTGTCCTTTTTGTTCCTGATAACCTCCCATAACAGACTCACCCAACCCCAACATTTTCTTTTGTCCTCTGCTGGAGATGTTTAAGGTGATGGTTTTAGCCAATTTTGTGAGTTACTCAGTGTTCCTAGAACTTTTCCATGTATACAGGAGGTAGACATGTAATTAAACTTCTGTTTATTTTTCTCTTGTTAATCTGTCTCTTATTATAGAGATGTCTCAGTCAAGTACCTAGAAGAATAGAGGGAACATTATTTTTCTCTCCTACAAAGCAATGAGGTATACCATATTGCCTAACTGTGTACCATCTAGGTTTGTGTATGTGCACTCTATGATGTTCACAAGATGAAACTGCCTCCTGACGCATTTCTCAGAATGTATTCCTTTTGTTAAGTGGGGCATGGCTGTACTTTGTTACAGTGATAAATACCACTATCTTGAATTTTCCTTGCCTCTTAATAGTGGCTTCCTCTTAAGCTACTCAAAAAGATTCTCTTTTTTCTCTCTCTATCTTGGTCCTGAGTCACCATAAAAAATTTAAAGGTACATAATTTTCTTTTGATTTTATATTTAAAATATGGTCAATTTAGAAAATTTGGGAAACATATTACAAAGAAATAAAAAGTTCATAACATGCATATTACTACCCAAAGATTCCTTGGGATGTTCTTCCCGTATTCTTATAGAAAAGGGGATATGGGCAGAGTGTGCTCATCATTTGCACTCTTTGTTTTCAGGTCTTTTCCCACTCTTCTGTGCTCTGGTTGTATTGTGGAAGGATGACTCCTGAAACTACATGACCTAGGCTCTCTCACCCACAGAAAGAAATGATAAAAGGAAGAAACTGGAAAAATTAAGAAGAAAGAAAAAAATACAATAAGAAAAATTATAGGTAAATACTCTCTCACTCATGAGCTTTTTCAACTATATTTTATGGTTGAAGCAAAAATTATAATGCTGTGTGATATGGCTCTAAAATGTATTGAGAAGAAACTTTAAGAATGATACATATGAAAAATGCAAAGGAATGTAAAGGAGGTAAAGTTTCTATATTTCACTTGAACAAGTAAGATGTTAAGTCATATAAGTTATATGTGAATGAAATAAAGAGCTAGTTCTTATTTCAATTTTATTGATACGAAAATACCATACTGACATTGGTTTTTTTATATCAATAAAATTAGGAACCATTTAGCAAGACTAATCAAAAAAGAGAAAGAGAGAGAGAAAGAGAAGACACAAATACTAATATCAAAAATGAAATAGGGAATATCACTGCTGATACTGTTTACATAAAAGAAAATGACAAGGAAACACTATAAGCAAACTCTACATGTCTATATACACGAAATATACAGCTTAAATAACATGAACCAAGTGGTTTGTTCTCAAAAAGTATAAACTACAACCACCAACACATTATAAAACATTTTATTTAATCAATAATTATTCAGTTATTATTTAACCATCTGTCCAGTACACATTTACCTATGCAACAAGTTTTTTGAATAATACCTCTAATAGAAAGCACATTCTGTTTTGTGTATATGAATATAAAAATGAATAACTTATTATTGCTAAAACTCAAGAAAAGGACTTTTTCTTTCTTTCAAGAGAGTGTACATAATATGCACTTTAAGGTCAACTATTTCGGGAATGCACCAATGCTGAAAATGAGGTAAAAGTCCTGATAGAGGTAGATGTCAAATTCCTGTGGAATTTGAAGAGGAGAGGTCAATTCTAAGAATGGGTATAGTGGCAGAGGAAGTAGCCTTTGACCTCTGGATTGATGACAGAGTTGAGTTTGTATATATAGAGTTGGAGGGAAACACCTTCTGAGTCAGCATGAACAGTATGAGCTAGGCAGATAGGAAAACATGAAAGGTATAGTATGACAAATTGAAAAGTTTGGCCAAAGAGAGGGGAGAGTAAGGAGAAAGAACAATGAGGGATAAAATGTAAGACATATGTTGTACCACAATCTGGAGGAAAATAATAAGGCAAGGGTTTTAAAAATAGGAAAAAATACATATACTGTACATTTTTCTAGGTTGACTAGAAATAACAATTTCAAAGATCCACTGAAGTTCATTTTGTTTGCAAGCAGTTGTAACAACAATGGGGATTTACATGCCCTACAGATCTATTTCTTGAATAAATAGTTACATGGCATTTATATTTATTTCCCAAGTCACTGAACTTTATTCCAATTTGAAACAGGCACAAGAATGTCAAACATAGTAGAAATAGACCTTTATTCATCTGCAACTTAAAAGGATAGCCACAGGATTTGTCATGTTTTCATGATTCCTGTATAATTGACATTTATTAAATATGTAGCTTCAGTAAAGTCATATATAAAAAATAATATAAAAAAGAGAAAGTATTTGCAGTTCCCCCTCGTGCCTTATTTTAAAATCTAATCATTGTTTCTTTAGTTACTGTACTCTATTATTTTTCTCTTTTTGCTAGACTTTGTGCTAGGCACAGAGTATAAAAAGTGACCAAGATGTACAATCATCAAGAAAATCAATAATTATATAACACATGGTAGTGAAAGCATTGAACATGGTGTGTGTGTATGTCAGAGAGAGAAAAGAGTCAGAGAAAGCTTTATGGAGATGATATTTGCACTGAGACTCAAAAAAATAATTCAAACTATAGAAATCTAATTGGGCAGAGACATTCGAGGAAAAGGTTGGCATGAACAAGCAACATTCCAGAGTGAGAAGCAGCATGGCGCACAAAGGAGAACAGCACACAATTTAGTAATGCTGGAATATAAAGGCAGATGACACAGCTCACAATAAAATGGGTTCTGGCAGGGGTTAGACGTATTGAGAGTGTGGACTTAGAGAGTCTTTGAAAGGCTTTGAACAGAGGAGAGAGGCTTTGAAATGGTAATTCTAGCCCCAGGGAGACAAAATAGGAAGGTATAGGGGCAACTTAGAGGAAAAATGATAAATGTATAAACTAGGACAATGATAATAGTGATAGTAAAGAAAGACAATAGATTCAAAATTTGTTCAGCATGTATATTATACATGAGAAATTGTACATGAGATAGTGAGAAAGCAGAGTCGATGATAATAACTAGCTCTCTATAGTGATACTGAGAACAGTGATGGTGCTGCCAAGTAAGAGAGGAAAATAAATAAACCACAGTAGCAACAGAAGAGGAAAATTCAGAGTTGGACATTTTTTGTTGCAGGTGTCAATAAAATTTCTAGTTGGAGATGTCCACTCGTGAGGTAGATGTGAACTCTGAAGTTCAGGGAAAAAACCTGGGGGGGGGTATAAAGATTTGCAAGTCACTTCATGGATCTATGATACCATGAAAGTGGATAAGGGCACCCAGAAATCACAGAGGTGATAGAGCAAATGAAATAGCCGGTGTTGATGTACAAGTGGTATAAATGTTTGTGTTCCCCCAAAATACATGTGTTAAAATCCTAACTCCCAAAACGATGGTATTAGGAGGTGGTACCTTGGCAGGTACTTCTTAGGTCCTGAAGATGGAGCCTTCCGGAATGGGATTAGCAGTCTTCTAGAAGAGACCCCACAGTTTCCCTCTCCTCCTCCCTCAGGTGAGGGCACAGCAAAAAGCTGTGAACCAGAAGGATGACCCTCACCAGAACACAACCATGCTTGCTGGCAGCTTGATCTTGAACTTCCCAGCCTTCAGAACTTTGACAAATATATTTCTGTTGTTTATATACTACCCAGTCAGGGGCATTTTATTATAATAGCCTGAATGGACTAAGACAATATATAAACTCACACATAAGAACATCAAATACAACAGAAAAATCCTATAAGGTAATGATTGAAGTATAGCTGGTGCCTAATCAAAATAATCTTTTGCAAAATAATTTTGTTTAACAAAAACACCAAGGCATGAATAGAACGTGTTAGTTTTTGGATGAGACTAACAGTAGAAATCTCAGATATCATACAGGCTATTTGAATTCCTTGTTCCTTTCATTGAAAGTCTTGAAAAAGCAGATAGTGAATTAGTATATTTTTAAGATCAATATTTTTTCTAGTACATGTCCTCACAAAAGCTCCAAAATCATATGTATTTGGAAATACTTCTGTTCTTGAGAAAAATTCTACCAACCAGCATTAGTTTCTTGTTCATTCATTAGTACACAGTTACACAATTGAAAGTGTTCATTTTTCTACCATATTTGACTGATAAGTACTTCTTTCTTTAAAAATGTTTTCTTGCCTGACCAGGCAGTGGTGCAGTGGATAGAGTGTTGGACTGGGATGCGGAAGACCCAGGTTCGAGACCCCGAGGTCGCCAGCTTGAGCGCGGGCCCATCTGGCTTGAGGAAAAAGCTCGCCAGCTTGGACCCAAGGTTGCTGGCTCCAGCAAGGGGTTGCTCGGTCTGCTGAAGGCCCGCAGTCAAGGCACCTGTGAGAAAGCAATCAATGAACAACTATGGTGTCGCAACGGCAACAAAAACTAATGATTGATGCTTCTCATTTCTCTCTGTTCCTGTCTGTCCATCCCTATCTCTGACTCTCTCTCTGTCCCTGTGAAAAAAAAAAAAGAATACTTTTCTGAAAGGAAAGACTAGACTCAACAAATGGAAAAAGTACAATACACTGTATATATTGGGAGAGTACCCCCAGAATGTTCACCTTCTGGATACATGTGTTAGTAAAGTAATATGTTTTATAGATAAAGTAAATAAACATTTGTGTAGAAAATCTGTCCTTTTGAAAGGAAATAAAAGTCAGTAAACTCCTCAATACCAATATGTAAAGCAAGAAAACAACAGAATAATTCTTAAAAAATGTATAGAAGAAAAAATTTGAGCCAGTACTGTCCTTCTGATATCAAATCCATACATGCAAAAACTTAGAAGTAGCACATGGTGAGCTCTTAATGGGAAAAATGCCAGAGGACAGGATTCTTACACCCAGAAGTCAATTTGGGAAATTGTGGTAAAGTAAGAACATTGAATATAAGTAGTTATTGTAGATCTAAGACTAAAATAAAGTGATAATAGGATAAAAAATAGTATAAAATACTATGTGCTCTGAATGTTGAGATAAAGCCATTTTAAACACAAAATTCAAAGGAAGAAAAAAAGGAAAAAGTATGATCATCTCAATGATATTGTTTGGTAATATGTACAAATAAAATGCATTATTTAAACTTGTTGAAATGAATAATAGAAGGCTGAGTAACGTTTTTAGAAACTAGAAAAAAACCCAGGTAGCCTGACCTGTGGTGGCGCAGTGGATAAAGCATCGACCTGGGAACACTGAGGTCGCCAGTTCAAAACCCTGCACTGGTCTGGTCAAGGCACATATGGGAGTTGATGCTTCTAGCTCCTCCCCCCTTTCTCTCTCTCTCTCTCTCTCTCTCTCTCTCCCTCACCCTGTGTCTCCTCTCTAAAATAAATAAATAAAAAGAAATTAAAAAAAAAAAAAGAAAAAAAGCCAGGTAGAGATAGAAAATTTACATATTCGTATAAAAAAATAGAAAGTTTTTCAACGTTTATCAAGCAAAGGAAACAGTCACCTTGTTAATATTTGACAGAGGAATTCAACCAGACTTTTAGAGGTTTTATTTCTTTTTAGATTTTATTTATTGACTTTTAGACAGAGAAAGAGAAGGAGAAAAAGAGGATTAGAAGCTGGAAGCATCAACTTTTAGTAGTTGCTTCCTGTATGTGCCATGATTGGAAAAGCCCAAGATTTTGAACCGACAACCTCAGCATTCCTGGTCAATGCTTTATCCACTGCGCCAGCACAGGTCAGGCCAACCATACATTTAAATTCCAAATAAACCCCAAACCACTATTCTTTTCAAAAGCATTGAAAATAAGGCAAACTTAGAAATATTTTTATACAGTGAGCATAACATTGATCTATGAAATTTTAAAGGCTCTCAAAATAGAAAACTATAGAATAATCTTGGGTCCCAAGGCTTAAATGCTAATTATTATTTTTAAAAATTTCATATAAATTAGATTTCCAGGGTATAATTCAAAACTTGTCATGCTCTCTAGTATATTTTCTTCATCTTATATCCAGAAAAAAATTTTTGAGGAGTAACCAAACCCCTGGAATTAGATTTAAAAATATATTATAGAATACCAACAAAGCTCAATTTTTTTTCTACCAATTTCTTATATGTGATATTTCAAAAAGCAAATTGCTTACTCAGATTACATTCTGCATATTTTTTCCCTTAATTTCTTATCATTATAGTATTTCAGTCTAATAAAACATGTAACTATCAAAATCATATGGTACTCTAAAATACACTAGAACTAAGCAAAACAAAATTATATTTAAAGATATTTAGAATGATATGTTAAGACTTTGCAATTTGTATGCAGAATTTTCTAGGTTGGCCTTCTTTTAACTGTATCTATTACTTAAGAAAATAAGTTACTTAACTTCTCTAAGTCTAAATTTCCTCATCTGTAAAGAGGAAATAATAATAGTGTCACTATGAGGAATTAGACATGTATTTATAAAATTTATAAATAGGCCTGATGCCTTTGGCACTTAATAAATGATCTGCTATCATTAATGTCATGGTAAATGATATATAAATGGCAACTTAAGCTCTATGCCTACATTTTATGTTGTGCAGTCACAGTGAGTCTGTAGTATTCAGCATAGTGCTGAGCATATAGTAGGTTCTTATTAAATATTTGCTGGCTAATAATTTAAAAAGTTATTGAATATTTACTTTGCCAGGTCCTGGCAGAGTGCTAAAAGGAACAAATGATGCATTCAATTTTATCTCTTCTCATAAGAAACTTAGAGTCTAAGACATGAAAATATGTGTTTAAAATTTAATCTGATTTGCTTTGGCCTTAATATAAATTCTGTGGTATCCCCATAAAGTAAGTCTATAATATTTACATACAGTTAAAATAGCTCAGTCTGCACATTTTCCCTATTGCATGCATGACTTTCACTAACAGAGCAAAAGCATCACAGTTGTAACCCAGGAGTCATATAATATGTAGTTGGATAGTAGATGATGTTAGCTTTAGCAAATATGAAATGAATTTGTATACATTTTAAAAAATTGAATTAAGAGGTTTGATTTCCAGTTGATTGTCAAAGGAGTGATCTTTTGTCAATATTTTAATACTTGCATCTAGGCCTAAAAACTTAAGGTTTATTTTTCTCCCCACACCTAGAAACTTTTGGCCAGGCATACATAACTACTATTTGGCACATGTTTAAACATAAATCCCATCATCCACCCTTTTAATACCATTTTCATATTATGGATGTCTTGGTAGCCTAAACTAGTATTTGGTAGTCTTAAGACTTCACATATCCTACTGTTTTAATGTAAAATAAGTACAGCATACACTTATTGTAAATGAAAACCTTTGTAACCCAAAGCCAACTATAAGCAAAAAAGGATACAATTATTTCAAGACATAAATGATACTATTTCACATTTAAAATATTTTAGAAGAAAAAAATTAACCAAGTATTACTAACATGATAATGCTATAATCCAGACTTTAATGTGAAATGAAACAACCTATGTTTGTTATTGAGTAGGTATTTCAAATACTCATACAAAGATGATTTAAACTTTCCTTAAAGATAAGACTGTAAGCACCAAAATGTAGAACTGCCTTCTGCAACTAATATTTAACTAACTCTTACAAAGTAGATTCCTTTCTTTAACTCAGCTCTGATATTCATTGTGTTTGGTAAAAATACAGTATTAGAAATAAATAGTGCTATCTTTAATATGTACATAATTTTGGCAAATCCAAGCAATACATATCATTATTTTGTAAGCACTAAAGAACAGCACATGCAACTGTTGTCTGTCTTTATGCTACTACAAAAAAAAATCAGCTGAAAAGGCAAAGATGTCATAACTTATTCTACCTTAGTAGCTTCAGTCAGCTAAATAATCAGAGCAGAATTAGGAGAAAAAAATACAAACAGTACAATAAAGAAAAAGTGAATTCAAACCTCAGGCTTCTATTGTCCCAGGGCAGATATTAATGGTTCTGCTTTCTCTGAGTTCATTATTTTCCTTTCATAGCTTCTGTGTCTCAGTTTTAAACAGTATGTTATAAAGTAGTAGCCTACATTTTGGGAGTTTCATTTCTGTGAGGTGTATGCATTTTACTGGCTATGTTTGTTAAGTATGAAACTATCAGCTTCCCAAGTGATGCCTCTAATTTTGTATATTTTAGGGCATAAAATATTTTTTTAATGGATGAAACTTTGTCTGTTTAATCCATCTGCCAGCAAGTTATTTTTTTCTGGCCAAATATTGCTCAGGGCCTTCAAGTGTTTCTTCATCTGTGAAATGAAAAGAGGTACTTTCAACCTAAAATACCTTGATCTTCACATCCCCTTGTAAGTTCAAAAATCTTTCTACAGACTTAAAGACTAAGCAGCAAAGAACACAGCACTCGGGATGCACACTTAGCTGTCTTTAACTCTCTAGGACTAATGATGAGCTGGGTTTTGCATTTTTTCAGGATTTATAATTCTTCAGTGGTGCTATAAGTCAAGGAATTTGTCCTCAAGAAAAGCAAATGCTTAAATACTAGCTATCAATTTGCTTTTCATTGAAAATAATTTTGAATACTTCTAACCATATAAGATCAATATTGAAGCTTAAAATATATAAGAATGGCAAATCATATGTATTCAGTTTAATTCTGTTCCCCTAAAAAAGTGATATTGAAGTCCTACCCCCAGTACCTCATAATGGGACCTATTAGATTTGTATTCTCCAGAACTTCAAGATAATCAATTTTGTTTTTTCTAAGCCACTCTGTTTGTGGTACTTTATTATGGGAGCCCTAGGAGACTAAAAGATTATGCTTCAAACATTCAGATTTAGTTTTCTAGGAATAGTGTGTGTGATAACTACATTGTGTTGAAGTAGAATATTCTAGAAGTTTCTAGAAAAAGAGGCTCTGGGACTAGAATAAATTCTTTGCCTTCCAAAATAGGGCCATTCTTGAATTTTTTCATAATTATGAGATGCACCATGATATAAAAATATTTATTATGCAAATAGCAATGTTCCTGCTTATTTGTTTTATAATTATGTTTTTATTTACAGATAGTTTTAGACACAATAAATTTCTGGAGGTTTTAAAGCAAATCACTGTATAAAAATATCTCTGGGAATGTCTAATTACGTATCCTCTATCCTGACTATAAATTGTTACATTTGTCTATTTTTATTTTAAGGGGAACTATCAAATAAAGATTTAAGGATAGCTTCAATTTTGTCAAAGGAAAGAATAGAAAATAGTAAAAAAGAATGAGGCCTAAAAATAATATATAATTTCATAGACGTTCTTCCCATACTTTATATGGTCTCTGGTAAAAGTTTCTCCAACACTAGAGGTATATTCTAAAATTTAGCAAATGACTCCTACTCTGTTTCTACACTATCACCAGAATGACATTCAGTTAAATTAATTAAGTCACTGTAATGTAATCTTCAGAGATGAAATTTAAAATTTTAATGACATTGGGCTTCAATAAACTGACAAAAAAATGATTATTTCTTAGCATAAACATAATAGTAATTTACTATAAAGCAGACCTAAACAAGTCAAGGACTAATTAGATGCAAGATCTAGCATAGGATAAATCAATTGCTTCAAAGATAGTGTATTAACTTCTTTTATAACCTAATATAATTTTTTAAAAAATTAACATTTGGTGTGTTTTTAACTTATGAAATCATACAGAGTTCTAAGACAATGATTAGAAAATTAGGAGATATTATAAAGGAAATAAATAAAATAATCAGTAATAGCCTACTACTCAATGATAAACTTTAAAATTTCTTGCATTTCCTATAGAAAAACACATACATATCAAACACAGATAAGTATTTCTTAGCATAGACTTAATACAAATACAAAGACATGTATTTGACTTAATATAATTTTGAAACACTGTATGAGTATAGTCCTACAAAGTTTAACCCAGTTACTACCCTATTTTTATGTTGCTATATATAAGGTTTTACCAAGTTACATTATATTAAGGTTATTTACATGGCATTTGTTAACTTAGAATTTATAGTTTTCAGTTGTTTTTATATTTAGTTTTGTAGTTGCATTATATTTTACATAACTGTCTCATAGTGGTTTGGGCATTTATTATTAAAGATTCTTGGAAGTACTTGACAAGGTGTGCAGTTGATAAATACTAAAATACTTAGAGAGAAGATCGTTATTAATTTAAATACAGATGCAGCACACTCTTTATAAAGGCCCATAAGACAAGAATCAGAGAACTAATTTGGCTCCTTCTCGGCAGAATCATTTTCCTGGAGGATTTTGTTTATATGTTAAAAGAATATATGATATATAAATAATATAGAATATAGAAACATTCTGTACTTGTTTAATTCATACTTCCTATCAAATAGCTTTTAATAAAATAAAACCTAGTTGGAAAATAAACTATTTTATTCATTCATTGTAATTTTTGAGAAAAATATCTCTGGGCTTATTTTTCCATAAGTTTGTTATATTTTCCAAAGTGTGTTGAATTTTGGAGGTCAAATGCTGGCTTAATGCTAAATATAAAATTTGTGGTAGTAAATTTCTTGAAATTGAAATAGCTTACAAATACTTTTTCATTAGTCTTCTGAATAGTCTTGAAAGATAAATTTCAGACATTATTTTCATATCACAGGTAATGAAATTATTAATATACAATCCTAAGCACAACTCATGGTGCCCAGTAGCCTGGACTACATAAGAGTACAACGGGTTTCTAGATAATACAGAAGGAATAAATAAGAAAGGAAAGCAGGCAACTTGAAAAACCAAAACCCAAATCAAAAACAAACCCACACATGCAATGCAGAGTTAACTTGGAAGCCTAAATAGTCGACATGGTTTATGTCAGATAAATGTTTATATCTACTTAGCAACTTTGTGGATTAAGGAGCTAAAGTGTCTTCTGAAATAGCGTATCTTATTGTTGGAGAGTAATGAGGCATTTGGAGAATATGTTCATCGATGTCTGAATTCAGCAGAACAGTCATCAAAAAAGACCTGAAATTTCTTTTTCTGTATGCAGACCTTGGGAGATATAGAATAAGATCTCTAAAATCTCAGTCTATTAAATTGCATAGACTTCAGAAGTTTGGCTTTTACTGATTATCAATGCTTTTAGTCCTCACATTTATTGTTAGAAACAAAGTTAAAGAAAGTTAAAATGTAGATAAATATTAACCCTGGATAAAAATCATCTGGAGAAATGAAAGAAATAACACAGGATGGAAACCATCCTGGTAGGGGTTAGGAAGTCTAACTTAGCATGACCCTAACAATGAACCCTTCTAAGGCTTCTTCTTGTAGAGACAGGACAAGTAAAGGCACTGGTGAAAGTCGGGCATGCCACTTTTCTATAAATCCAACTGGCCCTGAATTTATGTGACACTCCCCCTTCAAATAAATGTTTTCTAGTGACAAAAAGATTCAGAAACTGCTTCAACAGCAATAACTGGGATGGACGCTGTGTTGTAATAATTTCGATACACTTGACTAATGCAGTTATTTGCAATGAGGTTGGCTCAGTGCCCAAAGCAGTGAACAAACAAACATGGCTCGACAATTGTTCCATGCCTTCCAAGACAGCCTGAAAGATTTTTTGCTCAGGCCAGGGGTGTCCAGTGGTCACTGCTGCAGATGCTGGTCATCAACACCACCTCAGATATATTTTTAAGCTGTCTTTGTGAAATTCACCAATGTGCTTTATGTAAAAATGCTGGTGAGGCGCCGAGCGTTTTTAATCAAATTAGTATGCAACATAAGGCAGCTGTGTATTCAAATGGGTTTTTTAGCAATTTGGTTGTTTTCCTTATAATAACAGGAAAGAACATTTTGATTTTGAAGGTGACAGAGGCAATATTACCAGAATTAAACAATCTGAATTAGCTTTTTCATGAAATGTAATATGTTTTATGCTTTTAGATGGGACGCTCCAATGCCTTCAGATGAGCCTTCCACTGTCACAGTCAATGGCCAGGAACAGAATAAGCTCTGGAGGTAG
The DNA here is from genome assembly GCA_037038555.1 of Rhynchonycteris naso. Classification (NCBI taxonomy): domain Eukaryota; kingdom Metazoa; phylum Chordata; class Mammalia; order Chiroptera; family Emballonuridae; genus Rhynchonycteris; species Rhynchonycteris naso. Next base: position 163,901,442 of record CM072999.1, on the reverse strand, counting down.
GATTATCCTCAAATTTAATTTTTTTTAGAAGAAACTAATGGCAAATGTTTCTAGCAAACTTTAGGTTCATCTATGTTATAACTAGAGAACCACGACAGGATATTAAAAGAACAGATAAGTATAAAATTAGTAAACAAAGTTTGACATTTCGCTTATTCTGTGAATTTAATGCTGAAAATGAATATAATCCCTAAAACCACAAACAGTATGCATGTTCAACAAAAGCTGCAAAATTTCATTTCTTTGTCAACTTGGGTAAATTTGGAACTCTAGTACAGAAGAGGGTAACAAAATTACAAATTTAATTTATATGATACAATTTTTATTGCAGAAAATTTGCAATCAAAGCTGACTAAACGAACAAAAAAGAGGCTCTTTTTATTATTTCTACCCTGTATACGGATTGGTATTCAAAAGTCCAGGCATACCATCATACAAAGGGGAAATTCTGGTTCATAGTGATCAAGAGGAAACAAAAGCCCAGAGGAGCATAAAACACATATGTAATGTTTAAGAAATATTTGGAATTCTTGAAATGAAGAGCTCCCATAACTCATTTTATACTATCCAAAACAAGCTTGTGTAGTTTTCAAAATGACAAAGAAGTTTTTGTGCTAGCCCCTCATAAACAAGTAGTTTCATCAATCTTTAGGAAGCAGAATATTTTGACATAGCAATTAGGACTGCCTATTATTAACATGTATTTGTATAAGAAGAGAGGCTGCTTAATTTTGAAATTCCTGATAGTGGTAAGCCATTTCTTTTCTGTGCCTTTATGAACAGGCCATTGAAAAGTCCTTCCCTAAAAGATGCATATTTAGGAACTTTACAGCTGAAGGCTGGACAAATAGTGATTAATGTCAATGATTGCAACACAGCCCAGGAGCACTGTGATCTAGCTTCAAAAAGAATAATGTCTGCTTAATAGAATAATAAGTGCATGCACTGGGGACCACATAGATGCTCTACAAATATTAGCAAGAGCAATGTGACTAAAGCAGGCTGCTAGTGTTCTGGATGAAAGGATTTTAAAGCCATCTGGTGTCTGGACATCAGCCTGAAAATCACAGGCTTCAATCCATAAGATAATCCATTCACATAGTTCACATAGTGAGATGGTTTTCCCCACGGATTTGTTCCATTATCCCAAATCAGTCCCTGTAATCTGTGGAAAGGTCTAATGTCACCTAAATAATAGTAAAAAAACACTTATTATTTCATTTATGGGATATATTTATTACAGTGATTCAAATGGCTGAGGATCCAGTCGGAGATAGAAACAGACTGAAATACAGATATTTTGTGATTAAAACCATATTTCTTTCTTTATGAAAAAAAATACAATGGATTAAGAATGTACTTAGTCTCATGCTTTGGAAGAAAGGTAAATAACTCCAAAATGAGGTTTTTTAGGAACAAAAAAAAAAATACCTTCAAGGCGGTTTCAATTCAATCAACATTTACAGACAATATAGAAAAAGTAAGTAGAGACAAAAATAAGTTACAGAGGTCTCTGCCTTCAGATATTAAAATGTCAAAAAGAGAGGGGAAAAACATACAAAAGTGAAAGAACCTTTGTATGCATTCAAAGCAGTGCCCAAACTAGTAAAAATAAATGTTTAGTCTCCCAAAAAGTGTTTGCAGATCAAATTAAATAATTTAAAGTGCCAGTAAATTGCTTAAATTTATCTGGGTAACCTTTCATAACAACATTTAGTTTTAAAATTGTATTTGGTTCTGTAGAAAAATACTTAATCCTCTGGTATATAAAATAAGAAATATATAAAATCTTAAAGCTCTTATTGTGAAAATATAATTTTAAATTAAAATACTAATTTTCATACACTAATTTATGTTCTAAAACTGGGATTATTGTACCAGAATGTCTCCTTTAGAGTTAGATCATCAGAGCAAGGCACCTGACGCTCTTCCCTGCCTTTTACGTAAGGATATTCACATTCTCCTGTGCGGTGAAAATACAGCCCTTTCCACACTTACCTACCTCTGTCTTTCCCATTTTGATGAGCCATCTTGAGCTGAATCCACTATGCACCTGAGTACTCCTATGACCTATGTCTTTAAATCAAACTGATATGACAAGTGGTCACTGAATATTTCTCACATGAAAAAAGATCTGATCTTACTTTTCACTTTCTATTCTTTGTGAATGTTCTCTAATGCTTCACAGGAAAAGGTTCTGCCTTACAGAATTAAGCTACAAGTTCCATGATGAAAGGACATATGATTACCTTGAGTTCCTCTTACCACCAATTTATGAGCACCTACCCCTAAGGGTAGTTTTAACACAAGAACTCAAGAATGCTCATTAAATAAATGGAAAAAGAAATGGTCTCCTTGGGCACATGTGCTTGTGCTACCCACTCGATTGAAATGCTGTTACTATCATTATCTGGCTTCTGCCTCCTCAGTCGAGGGAGAAAGAATGAAAAAAGGTCAGTTAGTCAGTTACTTACTATCATCAAGCAAAGATCTAAGGAATACCACCTATGAGCCAGGACAAAGGTGGAGTTAAAATAATTCCTCTTCTAAGGACTTTGTAATCCAAAACATATGTCGACTTTTTTAGCTCTCAAGAATTACTATAAGGTACCTTTTGATTCTACTTCCCCCTGCCCCAATATTGAAACTTTTTATCAGTTTGTCTCTGAAATGGTCATTAAATATGGTTTCAAACTTCTGAATTAGGGTTAGCAAGTGATTTAGTTAGTTACCAACTAGCATGGGTGAAAAAATACAGCTAAACGTGCCAGAGCATAAAATCATCCTTGTTAAATGTGATTTTTACAGTCCCTCTCTAAGAGGAAAGAGAGGCCTAGAAGGTGGGGCTAACTTGGATATAATTATAATTGGAGAAGTAATAAATTAGATAAAATGAGAGGATTAGGAAAATTTGAGAGTTTTCCTTGAGAGGAAACGCATTGATCCAGAAACTCCCATTATTGTTTTTTATAAAGGAAAACTTGACAGTAAACAAATAACTAAGCAAACAGGCTAAAGACATTTCTCATTCAGCCAGGGCGGGAAAGTAAGGAGCCAAGGGCATTCAAATGACTGACTCATAGGAATATGAGAAGATTTAGTGAGATTGAAAGGGTCAATTGAACACAGTTGGACTTTAAGTTAATAAAGCACACAACAGCATGGCTGCAGAGACAAAGCTATCTCATTTATTTGATTCTCAGTTTACACTTACATAAAATGGGGCTATTTATGACTGCTTCAAAGTGTTGCTATAAATCCTAAATGAAGTGCTGCTTATGAAGCACTTAGAGCAATAATGCCATATAAAGCACTGCTGTGTTAACTCTTGAAAGGTCCTTTGAATCATCCAACCCAGGGGTTTTCAAACTGCTGGCTGTAACTCCTTTAGAGTTAACATCAATGAAGAGGGACCTACCAGAATTTTAAAAATTAAATTATAAAGAAGGGAAGACAATAAAAAATGCTACGGTGTACATTAACACCACAAATTCTGAACTGCACACAGTATTGTAAAAAATTGTTTTGTCCATTTCCAATCCTACTTCTGTATCCCACAGAAATGAAAACATGTCTACACAAAAACGTGAATGTTGAGAGAAGTGTTCTTCAGAAGAGCCAAAGAGTGGAAACAACCTAAATGTCCAACAGCTGATAACCAAGTAAACAAAATGTGTTCTATGCATACAATGGGATATATAACACTGGGGAACAATCTTTTTTTGAATTTTCTGTTGCATGAGATTTTAGAACTGTTTCTATATACTTCCACATCACTGATTCCAAATATAAAATCCTTTTTTGTTGCATGCTTTAGTTTATATGCAATTTTAATTTCCTTTTGTTACAGTTAATGTCATTCATTGATTTTTAAATTGGAGTTAAAGGGCAACGATCCTTGGATTTAACCACAAGACAATTAATGTTTTAGAAACATCACTTTTAAAATGTAAAATATAATTATCTGATAAAAACATCCTTTTATTTTTTTTTTAATTGAATCATGGCTTCTTCGAGTAGGCGTAAATGTAAGAATAGTCCTGACACCTTCTATTATATATGTGGCTGTTACACACTTCAACGTCAAAGGCGCAATATTTCATCATTTGTGACACGTGCATATATTGCCTATTTTCAAGTTCCCCTTGGCGATCAAGACAAGAATTGGGCTCCTCATATTGTATGTCATAATTGTGAGGAAATGCTTCATGACTGAACAAAAGGAAAATGCAAAGGAATGCCTTTTGGTATTCCCATGGTTTGGCGTGAACCTAAGGACCACAGCAGTGACTTTTATTTCTGTCTGATCCATACAAAGGGCATCAGCAAGAAGAAATGGCATATGATCACATATCCTAATATTTCTTCAGCAGTAGGACCTATCCCACACTCTGAGACACTCCCAAAGAAAGTATCTGAGACACGGACAAAGAACGTAAACATGGTGATCAAGTGTATTTTGATAAGATGCATGAGGAAATGGTTGTAGAATCTGAAGGGTCTTCTTCTGATACCAAGCAGTCATTAAGCCCTCAGCAGTTTAGCCAACCCGAATTGAATGACTTAGTAAGAGATTTGGGCCTATCAAAGAAAGAAGCTGAGTTATTAGCCTCCAGGTTTCAAGAAAAGAATGGACTTCACCGGTCAGCTAAAGTATCCCATTTCAGAAAGTGTGAACATATTTTTGTGGACTTTTTCTCCAAAGACAAACACTTCGTTCACTGTCATGATATCAATAGTCTTCTCAGCCAGTTAGGTGTTACCACTTACAGTTCAACAGAATGGCAACTATTTCTTGACAGCTCTAAATGGAGTCTGAAATGTGTTCTACACAACAGTAATGTTTATGCAGCAGTTCCAATTGGTTATCCAACTGTTGGGCAGATAAAATATATTATGCTCACTTTGTTAAAGATGAAGCTGCCCACATGGAAGCCCATCATTTGCCCTTATGCTTGGGATGGGTGTGGGGGAAAGACTGTAATGTAAGCAGGCCGGGTCATTATAGCCTAAGGCTTAGTTTTAAGAGTAAGCTCTTCTCCACAGCCTAGACTGATTGGATAATGTACGGTGGTGCACTCTCATAAGGAATCCCATTACGCCTCAGATGGGTGATTTTGTATCAGAGACTTCCTTGTCTGTAGGTTGGATCAAAGGTTTAGATTCTACACTATAAAGTGGGGCAGGCCAGGAGCTTGTTCGCTCTTGGTTCCTGAAGTATAGAGAGTAGAGCAGATTAAGGCCACATGGAGGCTAGGAGAAGCAGCCAAGATGGCAGAGTGCTGAGTGAGAAGCCAGTTTGTTAAGAGTTTGTGCTGGAGGAGATGGGAAACAGTGGTGAATAAGTCTGGTGAGCTAGAAACCTTTGATGCTAGGAAACTCAGATAAGTCAGTAGCTTTGTGAGCACTGAATGTGTGGGTTTTGGAGCCCAGTGTGTGTTTTTGCTTGCCCGCCGGGTGCAAGCTAGAATTAAAGCTGATGGCTCACCAGTTCGTGGCTCCTGTGTTCCATTACCGACTGTTCGAATCCAATGTGAACCTGCATGGGTCAGGCGGCTGTGATAGTGGCCTCGACTCTGGCTTTACACCAACTCATCTGCGAGAAGATTATAATGACATAAAAATTGTCCTCGACTTTCTGAAGTATGAGGAGTGTTGGGCAGATAAAATATAATATGCTCACTTTGTTAAAGATGGAGCTGCCCACATGGAAGCCCATCACTCAGGTGATATTATTTGCTCTTATGCTTGGGATGGGTGTGGGGGAAAGGCTGTAATGTAAGCAGGCTAGGTTGTTATAGCCTAAGGCTTGGTTTTAAGAGTAAGCTTTTCCCCACACCCTTGACTGATTGGATGATGTAGGGTGGTGCACTCTCCTGAAGAATCCCATTATACAGAGACTTCCTTGTTTGTATAATTGGATTAAAGGTTTTGATTCTATGGTATGGAGTGGGAGAGACCAGTAGCTTGATCTCTCTCTCTCGGTTCCTGGGTTCCTGAGATTAGTATCAGAGAGGAGAGCAGAGTAAGGCCACGTGGAGGAGGGAAAGAAGCCAAGATGGTGGAGTGCTGAGTGAGAAGCCAGTTTGTTAAGAGTTTGTGCTGGAGGAGATGGGGAACAGAGGTGAATAAGTCTGGTGAGCTAGAAACCTTTGATTCTAGGAAACTCGGATAAGTCAGTAGCTTTGTGAGCAATAAATGTGTGGGTTTTGGAGCCCAGTGTGTGTTTTTGCTTGCTCGCTGGGTGCAAGCTAGAATTAAAGCTGATGGCTCACCAGTTTGTGGCTCCTGTGTTTCATTGCCATCTGTCCGAATCCAATTCGAACCTGCGTGGGTCGGGCGGCTGTGATAATGGCCGCGACTACTGGCATTACAAGGAGCATAACTGGATCATTTGTGTAGATCTTAAAATGGTAAATTTCCTGCTAGAACAACAGAGAGGTTTCATGAAGTATCCTTGCTTTCTGTGTTTTTGGGACAGCCGAGCTCGGCAGAAACACTGGACACAGAAGAACTGGCCTAAATGTGAAGCTCTGGAAGTAGGGATGCAAAATATTGTGAACTAACCTGTTGTTAATTGAGAGAGGATCATTTTTCCCCCATTTCACATCAAACTTGGCTTTTTGAAGCAGTTTGTTCAGGCTTTGAATAGAGAAAGTGAATGCTTTCAACATATTCTTTCTGCTTTTCCTGTCTTGTTTTTCGAGAAGATAAAAGCAGGTATATTCGATGGACCTCAAATCCAAATCCTTATACGTGATGAAGAATTTACCAGGAAGATGAATAAGGAGGAGGAAGCAGCATGGCAGTCTTTTGTGGCAGTTAAAAAACTTCCTTGGCAACAGAAAAGCGGAGAACTATGAACTTCTGGTTCAAAGGATGTTGTTGGCTTTCCACGACATTGGATGTAACATGAGCATTAAGATTCACTTCCTGAACAGTCACTTCAATAAGTTTGCCAAAAATCTTGGAGCATCAAACGAGATTATACTCAACAAGTACATAAACGCAAGAGCTAATAACGCAAATTTTTGTCTGAATAGAATTTAAATAAGTTTTGCACAAATTTTATGATTAAAATAAGTGTTTTAATATGTTCTATCTCGAAATTGTAGGCAAATTCTGATGCAATCATATCTTTTAGTGTATTAGTGTATTTACTGCATTATATAAATGATTATATTTTCACAAAGATGATGCCCAAGAAGACATTCTACTTCATTATGTTAAACTAAATGTTGAAAATTTTACAATAAGATAAAAATCTAAAGTCTTGAATTGCAAAAACTTGTAGCTTACACAGAAAAACTAATGTCAGATTTGAGATCAGCACTCTCAAATTAGGTAAGAACAAGTGTTTTTGTGGATGCAACAAAAATTTTGCTCCCCAGTGAATTCAGCAATTAAAAGAAATGAAGTAATAAAATAAGATACAACATGGATGAGCTTTGAAAACATTATGCTAAGTCAAAGAAGCTAGTCACAAAACATCATTTATTGTATGACTCCCTTTAATGAAATGTCCAGAATAAGGAAATCTGTGGAGACAGAAAGTGGATCGGAGGACACCAGGAACTGGGGCTGCAGGCACGAGGCGGTGACTGCTAATGAGTGCAGTGTTTCTGCTCAGGTGATAAAAATGTTCTAAAATTAGATAATGATGATGGTTACACAACTCTGAATATATAGAAACCTACTGAATATACTTGAAAAGGCTAACTTTTATAATGTGAATTAAATCCCAGTAAAGCTACTATCAGAAACCAAACATTATTTTGTGAAACTGTATATACAGATCTGTTGATACAGTGCATCTTGTTCTTTTATAAAAGAGAAAGTTTTTCTGCAGGAAATTGTGTTACTTAACTATAGTCTTGGTCTACCTCAAATAAAAATAAGCACATTTTTTTTCCCTTTTAGAAACTGGAAAAAACTGAAAACACTGAATAAAAATCATGGTCTAACAACCACTTTTGAAGGACAAGGGCTTTTAAAGAAAAGCAATTACCAATTGACAACTTCTTCATCAACATGTGATTGTTCGTAGTCCTGTTTCCCAACGTTTTATTTTATATTTTGCCATGAGGAAATCCTACAATTTTGATTCTCACCTAATAATTTAGTTAAAATTTTTCTTTTGCTCTAGAATAGTTGCTGTTTAACATTGAACTCAGTGTGCCTGAATTCTTAGATATGGTTATTGTGTGGTGAAGAGCTCCTAAGGTCATGCCCAGATCTTAACATATGTTTATAAAAAAAAAATCTGAAGATAAAGAAAATATTCATCAGGATATTTTATGACACTGAAAAGAAAGCTGACTTTTTATTAGCATTGTGTATTTTGGGTAACAAAAACATGAAATATCATGGGAAAGGAAAGGGAAGAGGAAAGGAGGGAGGAAGGAAGGAACAGTTGGAAGGAGGAAAAGTGAAAGAGGGAGGAAAAGAAAAAGAAAGGGAAAATTGGGAAGAAAATTAACACATTAAAAATTGTAAGCACTAAGAATTCAAGTGTTTATTAGGGAAGAGAATAGATGATTAAACAAGAATTTGGTATGGTATTCAATGAAAAGGATCACATATAAAATTTGTAATCATAGTCCAGAATGGTATTGAGCATAGCCCAATTATGTAAAATTTTTAGAAACTTACAGGCAGCGGATTTTTTTTAAATTTTATTTCTTTTTATTTATTAATTTTAGAGAGGAGACAGACACAGAGAGAGAGAGAGAGAGAGAGAGAGAGAGAGAAAGGGGGGAGGAACTGGAAGCATCAACTCCCATATGTGCCTTGACCAGACTAGTGCAGAGTTTTGAACTGGCGACCTCAGTGTTCCCAGGTCGACACTTTATCCACTGCGCCACCACAGGTCAGGCAGGGGATTTTGGAGTACTAAATTCTGGTGAAATAAATTCACTACAACAAACTAGGGCAGAGCCCACCCAATATATTCATAATTTGTAAATAAAGCTCTAGGTCTTTTGATTTTGTTTCTTTGTTTTATTTTGAGATTGTTTCCTTTGAGGTTGGTATCACAACTCTACATTTTATCTCTCTTCTCAGCCAATGGCCATTCCCTTACTTTTTGATGTGAGAAAAACCAGCCAAGGGAAGTCATGACAGTTTCTTTATGCTTTCCTGTTCCCTATTCTTCATTTTCTTATAATGCTAACATCTGAGATTCTTATAGTCAATATCTCCAATTGACAGTTCTGGAATTTATCGTTTTTAAAGACAATAAATATTTCTGTCAATCTCTGTCTTTAGACATTTAACGTAAGTTGTCAGGATATTAAAGGCATAATTTAAATACTGTAACTCTCTTTGTAAATGGTCTGGACAAGGGAGAACCTTAAATGCCTATTACTAAGTGAAAAAAGCCAATCTGAAAAGATAAAACTACAGAGAAAGTAAAATGATCACTGGTTGCCAGGATTAAGGCAGAGAGAGATGAAAAAGCAGAGCACAGAGGACTTTTAGGGCAATGGAACAATTCTGTATCCTACAAAAATGGGTGGTACACACAGAATGTGTAACACCAAGGAGTGAACCCTAAAGTAAGTTATAGGCTTTGGGTAATAATTATGTGTCAGTGTAAGTTCATCAATTGTAACAAATACATCACTGTGGTGTGGGGTGTTGATAGTGTATCTCTGGAGTTGGGGGTATATGGAAACCTGTACTTTCTGCTCAGTTTTGTTTTGAACCTAAAATTGCTATAAAACTTGTTTTAAAAGAGGCTAAACTTGCTATGTTTTACAGAAAAGATATCTATTTAAAAGAGAAACTAGCTAAATTCTCACCATTTTTTAATCTGAGGGAGATGTTACATCAAAAGATCAATGGGAATTTGTGTCATTTCTGTGGCAACCAAGAAAGAGAGTCATTAAAAGTTAACATGTTTTCTTATTCCATAAAGTAACCATGTTCTAGGTAGAACTGAAAATAATTCCTTCTTCAAGCCCGGCTAATTAGATAAATAAATTTTCTTTAGTTTGTGGCTCTATTATACCATGACAATATAATGTTTTAGATACATGTTTACTAAAAAGTCATCTCCAAATGTGAGCAGCAAGGGTGCAATTTACCACTGGTGTGAAGGTTGAGAAAAAATTGAAGGGCCCACCTTCACTCTCTACATGGGTCTGAGTCCATTTTCTACCTAAAGGAAAGTGACAAGAGGGCTTCCATGTACAATTAGAAGACAACCTAGACTGGTTGTGATGTGACTTCATGTAGGAGTCATAAAACAAGACCTCTTTTTGTGAAAGAAATACAGTTCTTCCCTAGAGTAGATTGGTGGTGACTTTTTGGAGTAAGGAACCTTTAACAGACAGTTGGAGTGTGCAGGTCACAAACCAGCATGACAGGAATATAAAGTTTATCAATGGGAACAGCCTTTCTTCTAAAACAAAGTGAATGTCTCTTCCTTTGGTTGTTACATAGAAATTTTGAAGAAAGCTTGGACTTTTACACTTGTTTTGCATTCATAAAATATTCTTCTGAAATTGGCAATATTTCACTAAAGAACTCTGAACATATATATATTGTAGTTGTAGGCTAAAACATCAAGGTACCTACTGATGAAAAGGAAGAAGCATACAACCTCCAGGTGTGGACTATAACTCTTGATCGACAATGAATATGATCAAGAAATGAGATAGCTACAGTCCAAGAAGCATCACTGAAAGCTCAAATGTAGTAGATAGATCACAAACCTCCTGATTGCTCTCTAGGTTGCTCAAATAGCCTCTTTAGAAGAGAAATGCGAAATGACTATCCATTTAGATTACACAGGAAAAATAATGTAAACCAGTTTCATGGGAATAAGTCAGTACTTTCAAAGCACAGTCCCCAAAGAATGTTCCAAGTCTTTGACAGTTAAAGGTGTTAGTAAAGGCAACATACCAGTAGTTTTGTCAGAGGTGAATTGATGTTACTAGTAAATTGTAATATACTCAGGTTTTCTTATAGCTTAATAATCAGGAAAGTGAACTAAGTGTACTTAAGTATAGATATACAGAACGGAATAAAGAAAGTTAAAATCTTTTGAGACAATAAATTACAGAATACTTACTTTACTTCTACTAAGGTTCAATTCACTGATCTGTAGTCAAATATGGCATATTAAAATATAATTATTTAAGAATATAACAGAGCATAACAAAAATAACTATCTGTTCATCCTTATTTGCTGAAAATTGAATTCAATCAAGGACTTATATTTTTGGAACAGTCCTAATTTCATATCCAGATACAAATGTTTTAAAATGGCTGCAATGATGGACTAAGAAGACACAAGTAAAACTGAAGTTGTTTTCCAAAAGATGTATAAAGATGCATCACTTTAAATTTGATAATTTTTTTCCAGGGACGTAATATGGAGAAATGGTTAGATAAGCCAGGTGTCTCAAGTTCAGCTGCTGGTCCTGTTACTAACTCCCCTGGTGACTTTGGACAAAGTGCTTTATCTTCCTGTTCTTCCTTTCTTCATTTGTATAATGTATATAATAATAATTCATATTTCATACAATACTGAAGATTAAATGTGATAACACATGTATAACACTTCGAAGAAGACTTGGAACATCAGTGTTAGAATTTTTATGATTGATACATGATATTTGTAAATTCTGATAAAATAATTCAACCTACTCCAGGATACAGGCATTGTACTGTTTTTGAATTATCACTTAGTAGCAGAGTTCTGGTTTCCTCAAACATGATGGTTAAATTAGTGAATGGACAATTTTATGTCCTCATTACAAATCTTTTTTTTTTTCTTTTTTGTGTCTTTCTTTCTTTTTAGTTTCAGTTTTCTGAAATAGCACATTCCTGCTAATCTTTGAAATCTGGACTCATCCCTAATTTTTCCACCACTGGTGTAAACAGTGAATCTGATGCTAAGGAAAACCATTGTTATGCTGAAGTAGACTTCAAACTATCTTACAGTATGAAATTTGTTAGGTTTGAAGTCTCTTTGAGAAACTACCCGGTGCATGTGTATGGTATGTTCTATAAAACTATAATATTTCTCTCAAAATGGGTTTTTACTTGAACTGAAAAAACTGCAGAAAATTTAGTGGCACTTCCACTAAACCAAAGTAAAAACCAATAACAAACAACAAAAAGTTTATTTTATTAACTCATACCCAAATTAAAAAAAAAAACATTTAAAGATGGTCTGTTCTATCACATAGTTACATTTCTGCATACTCTTGATAGTCATGCTGAAGAAAAAAACTTATACTTTGCTTACATGTAGAATATTATATATCCTAAAACAGTGGTTCTTAACCTTTTTTGAGGTACCGAACCCACCAGTTTCATATGCGCATTCACCGAACTCTTCTTTAGTGATAAATAAAATATGATTTTTTCCCCAAATTCAAGACATAGGTATATGTTTTTTTACTAGTGCACAAAATGAGCCTTGCATGAATATCACCTTGCTCAAAGAACAAAACCTACAAAGTGCATGAACTCACAACAAATTACGGTATTACTTTATTCTGGCCTCCATGGCAGAGGCTTCTCCGAACCCCTGAGACCGACCCATCGAACCCCTAGGGTTTGATAGAACCCAGGTTAAGGACCACTGTCCTAAAATCAAGAAAAGGTACACATTTATTTAACATGTTTTTCAGCCCATTAAAACATGGTACTATTTCAGTTATAGTTATGTTATCAGGCTTACTTTAATTTTAATGCCATGGTTACCTTTTAAAATTAAATTTTATGATGCAGTACTTTGACATTATTTCTAGTATGTTTGATCCACTTCCTTTTCAACCCCAAACTAGACAGATTCTGGATTTATACATTTTTAATGCTAAAATGTAAACATTAAGTGGACCAATTTAATTACAGTATATTCACATCAGCTTAAAATATTATAAAAGTCTCCCCTCAATGAAATACATAGTAAATAACTATAAATATACTGGTAAGTTTTTTGATTTTCTGAATAACATAATGTATAAATCTTACTAAAATTTATTAAGAAGCCTAAATACATTGCTTGATCTTATTTTGATGTTGAATAGAAGGGAGGGAAGCTGAAAACTATTTCTGGTATTTTTAAAAATAAATTCAAAAGGCTTTATATAGCATATAATATCTATTAGTCATTCATTCTACTTCAGTAGAGAAAAATTTTTAAGTCAAAAATTTTAAATATCAAACCTTAGCATGAATTACATTGGAGATGAAGGAAGTGGGGGTTAGAGTGAGGAAATGGTTTTGTTTAGATTAAAGCAAATTCCTGCCTGTCCAGGTGGTGGCGCAGTGGATAGAGCATTGGTCTGGGATGCAGAAGACCCAGGTTCAAAACCCCGAGGTCACTGGCTTGAGTGCAGGCTCATCTGGTTTATTCAAGGGATCACTCGGTCTGCTGTAACCCCCTCCATCCCCCCCTCCGTCAAGGCACATATGAGAAAGCAATCAATGAACAACTAAGGTGCCGCAACAAAGAACTGATGCTTCTCTTCTCTCTCCCTTCCTGTCTATCTGTCCCTCTTTCTGTCTCTGTCAGACACACACACACACACACACACACACACACACACACACACACACACAAATTCCTAGATGATATGCATTGATATTCAAGTGTACGACTAAAAGGGATATCTTAGATGATCCATAAATTATAGATCATCAATACTCATGATGTGTATCTTTACAAATATTCAAGATTTGCTACAGTGGACATCTATATCAGTGGTTCTTAACCTGGGTTCTATCGAACCCTAGGGGTTCGATGAGTCGGTCTCAGGGGTTCAGAGAAGCCTCTGTCACGGAGGCCAGAATAAAGTAATACCGTAATTTGTTGTGAGTTCATGCACTTTGTTGGTTTTGTTCTTTGAGCAAGGTGATGTTTATGCAAGGCTTATTTTGTGCACCAGTAAAAAAACATATACCTATGTCTTGAATTTGGGGAAAAATCATATTTTATTTATCACTAAAGAAGGGTTCAGTGAATGTGCATATGAAACTGGTGGGTTTGGTACCTCAAAAAAAGGTTAAGAACCACTGATCTATATAGAGTATTATACCAGAATATTATGCCTTGAATTAGTGAAAATCTCTGTTTATCCAGATCTCTCCTGAAAAAATAATTCAGAAATATTATCACTTTGGAAACAGCATTTTTAGTGTAAAGATAAGTGGATTTATCTTGTTTTGAATTTTATTTCTATGAAATAGTTGAAATTATGGTATATGTAAATCTTGAAGCATGTGATAATGAGGTAATGAAATAAATTCAAGTAAAGGAAGATTTTTTCTAAAGTATACTAGCCTGTACCTTAAGTGTGGACACTATCTATATCTATTCATCTGTCTTATCCCTCCATCTAGCATAGCAGATGCTCTAAAATTAAGTAATGAAGATTAAGACAAATGCTTTCAGGAACAGATGTATTAGTTAGGTTAGGGTACTGGCAATAACCCACATAAAATACATAATCTGTCTATGTATTAAAAGGGCAATAAAAATAGCAAGAGACAAAATTGGTTAAACTCAGAAATCTACATGGCATTAAAAGCAAAGGGAAAGTGCTTCCAATTTAAATTAATTCAAATTAATAAAGACAAATGTAAAAGAAACCATGGTGGAGATTCATAAAGACACATTACAAAGATAGAACAGGAGCTATTATCAATAGTGCATCATAAATATGGGCATACATCTTCAAATCAATTAGGGAAGAGAATTGTAAAATAAACAGCTACACCAAAAGATGGAGAAGAAAAAAGTAAAATGCTCTCCATCAATATTTGTTTAATTACAGTGAATTATTGAATGAAGAGCAGCAAACGGGCTGGAGTTAAATACTCTTCACCACTGCCTTTTAGAAGAAAGTATTTGTCAACTGCTTATCAGAGTGAAATAGCCATGGTAGAAGGATGGGTGCCTGATGAGAATGAGTTACCCATGCAAACACAAAATAGGAAAACAAAAAGAGCTATCTATATATGAAAATTACAAGAATAGGAAAAACAGCTGACTGCATGAAAAGCAAAAAGGGGTCTTTGTAGTTTTTTAAGGTCTTTTTAAAATATATCATAAAAATAATTTGAAAACGACCAAACATTTAGGTATCATTAAAGAGTTAAAAAAGAAATAATTGGACTTGGTTACTTGGTTGCCTGGGAAGATACCAGAAGAAGTGATCAATCAAATTTTAATCACCTGAAAAAGTGTAGGTTCTATGAAACACCAACATGGTTTTCTGAATAGCAAATCATGCCAGACCCACTTAATCTTGTTCTGTGATAGCATTACAGACCAAACACAAGAAAAAATGATAGTGACAATCCATCTTATTTTCAGGAGGTCTTGGAATCTGCTCTGTCACATTTTCATTGACAAACATGGAAAAATATGACATCGACCACATTGTTTCTAGGTGCGTGGATGCACAATATGCTTGAATGTTCAAAGGATAACTGAAGTTTCAATTTACAGTTGCACTAATATTCTGATGTAGCTCTTGGTGATCATTTAGTCAACTGCCAGTAGATAACCTGCATTAAGTAATTTAGGATGTGTTCATCAGTGTTCCAGGTAATTATATATTAATTTAGTCAGTCTAAGTAGGAGATAAAAATTGAAAGGATAAAATAATATAGACATACAAAACAGATACTTGGAAAAAACCTGTCTTATTAGAATATTAATCAACAACATGATGTTACTATGAAAATTGCCAGCATTCCATACAAAAGTTTTAAAAGAAGTAAGACATGCAAGGACTTCAAAAACAAACAAAATAAAAACCTTTGGCCTTTTCTTTGCTATAACTAATTGCCATCAAGACACTTGTTTCCAGATTTTGCCACATATACCATACTTCTGAATAAATTCAAATATAATGTTTGCTCATTTTCTTTAATGTTTTTCAAATGTTCTGCTTTATGTATGAATTATTTTTGTAATCAGAGGATTCAAGCTACATTTTAAAAATATGGTTAAAAACAGGCAAACACAAATAATTTAGAGAAAATATGAGAACATGCCCCTCAAAAGTGTAAACAAAAAATTGAAAGTGATGCCAAAAGGAAATCACAAGATGAAGAGCATTATTTAGGCCGTGGTCTGCAAATATTTAATATTTAAGGAGAGGCACTGTGCCAATGCCCCTATGCTGGGCTATCACACACATCTAGCTGCATAATCTTCACAGTACCTTAAACAGTGGAAGAGGAAAGAGAATTGGAGGAAACAGGCTGGAGTGGTGACTTTCCCAATGTTTTATAAGAAACAGAATTCGTACTTGAATTTGTACTGACTTCAGGTGTTCCTAACTAAAAGAAGTTAGAAATGTTTCTTTATTTCTTTAGTGTGTACATGGTATTGCCATGAAAAATAAAATAATTCTAAATTTATATATATATATATATATATATATATATATATATATATATATATATATATATATATATATATATATATATATTTAAGGGATGCTATAGGCATTTCTCTTTTCTTTCTCTGAAGATTAATTCAGATTTTCATGTAGTGTCCACCTTACTCTCATATAAAGTTAGAATACATCCTGTAAAGGGAAGATTACAAACCCTCATGAAAATAGCTAAACCCACATTCAGTAATAACAACTATATCTATTTGAAGTAAGTAAGCAAAACAAATGAAGTACAGTAAAAAGAATCAACAGTGGGATCTGGCAACATTTGAAATTTTATCTAATATGAATTTTTCCAGATTTTTCTTCTGGGTGTCCTACATTCTTCACTATCCCATGATATTTACTTTGGAATGGCCACTTCTTGTTTCAAGGCCTTTATTAA
Organism: Rhynchonycteris naso; assembly: GCA_037038555.1. Classification (NCBI taxonomy): domain Eukaryota; kingdom Metazoa; phylum Chordata; class Mammalia; order Chiroptera; family Emballonuridae; genus Rhynchonycteris; species Rhynchonycteris naso. The sequence continues at coordinate 163,884,627 of CM072999.1, read as the reverse complement.
TTTTTACCTTTTATTCTGTAACATAAAAACGGTGTTACATTTTTATATCATGAAATAATAAATGTTCATCACACAAAAAAAATAGAGGAATGAAGAAAAGAGGGAAAATAATGCACAGGTCCTTTTCTGGGATGCAGGTTTCTAGAAATAAATGTAATAAAATCTAATACATATGGGAACAGATAGTAGGAATCATACAGTACATGTTGAATTATAGATTGATTGTTCAATTAAATATGTACCATAGCTAGTTATAGCATTCCTTTTAAAGACTACAAAATACTCCATTGTATACCAAGCCAATTATATATGGAAGACCCATGTTACTACATAATAAATCTGCTAAAGGCTTTTCTTTATTATAAGCAGGACTACAATCAACGCCATCATACGTATATCCTTGCAGACTTTTCAGATTATCTCCTTACAAATTCCCAGAACCAGAAATGCTGTCAGTGGATATGCACAAACATTTTGTTAGACACCCCACTGGGAACGATCATTCAGTAATTGAAAAAATATTTGCCAGGCAGTTTTCTAGGTGCTAGAGTTATGGTTGTGAATAAGATAATAAGTTCCTCACTCTTATTAAGCTTACTTTCAGTTGGCAGAAATAGACCATGAACAAATGATCATAAAATAAAATATCAGATGTTAAGTGCTGTGAAGAAAATAAAGTGACATAAGAGTGGGTGGCTGAGGGGCAACGTTAGTACCTCTGGGAAGGCTGTCCTGAGGAAGGAGTTTTTATTGTGGCAATTAGATGGTAAGATGAAGCCAGGTTTAGGGAATTTGAGGGTAGATGTATATCTGGAAGGATCGAAAATTTCAAGGGCCCTATCCTGAGAATAAGTTTTGTGGTTCAGGATCAAATAATAGCCCTTGCTAGAGCAGAGTGAGGGGAGAGAGAGAGTGATATGAGGGGGCCAGTGAGTGGATTATATAGTCTGTGAGGCCAGAGCAGGAAATGGGGATTGTGAACATGGTGATAAGTCCCTGGATGATTTAAAGTTTTAATTATGACAGACATATATTAAAGCATGCACATCAATGAATTATTCACAAACTAAACACTTCTGTCAGGAAAGAAAATATGTTCAGCATTTCCTAAACCCCCTTTATGTCCTTTTCTAGCCACTACTTCCCGCCAAAGACAACGACTCTCCTGACTTCTAACAGCACAGGTTAAGTACAGGCACAAGCACCCACACATAATACACACACACACACACACACACACACACACACACACACACGTATCATACAGTATGTGCTCACTTTTTCTGGCTTCTTCTGCTCAAACGTATGCTTGTACAATTTATCCATATTTAGGACTCATCCTAAAGGGAGGACATGGGTAAAAAAGTGGAAGAACCCTACAGTGAGCACTGGACAATTGCCGCAAAATCCAGAATTTGAGCCAAATAAGAGTTGTTACTACAGGGGACATAAGGTGTCCAGTAAGGTGGGAGAAAAATAGACTACGGTGTCATGGCCAGGGCAAAAGATGCTTCAAGAATAATAGTGGTTAACAGTGATGAAATACTGATGAGCTATTGAGCAAGATGAGGCCAGACGTACTATTGGGTCTGACAGCATGCAAGTCATTGATAAGTGGTACTTCAAAGGAGAAGAGAAAGACGTGATGAGGCAAAGGCTGCAAATGCAGTTAGATAATTCATTTCAAAATTTTTAACAAAAAATAAAGGACTCTAGGGACCATGGAATTAAAGGACAGGTTTTGAGATGTTAAATACTATAGCATTTGTGTATAACGATAGACATAATCCAATGCAGAGTGAAAATCTGAGGATACAGAAAAATGGTAAAGTTGTATGAATGGTGACTCTGAGAAGGTGAATGGAGTGCAGACCACCAGTGAAAGGCCTTATCTATATTTGGAGCTGAAGTTCTTTAGAGTTAATAGGAAGAAAGACAGTAACTATGGAGTGCATGCCGGTACGTTGGTAAATTTCCTTATGGACAAATGAGAGTACTCATTGCTTATGAATACCTCTTTTCCAACACACTGCCGTACATTCACTGTGTATAATCAATCTTAATAAATAATCTCTTAAAAACAGAGTTAAAAACTTGTACATAATTTTAACTTGTATGTATATTGTTTTAGAGAGGTGGAAACATTTTCCTATGTTTACTGGCCATTGGGGTTTTTAGAACTGGCTATATTTTATTCGTTGGCTCATTCAAAATATCTTTCTGTTTCCATGACATAAACAATAATTAGCCTGAATTCAGCATGCTGGAGTGCTTTAATTTTTTTCTTTATACTTATGTAGATATTTTTCTAACTGTTTTTGTTATAAAATATTGAGAGTATTAATTCTGCAGTTAGTGTGATATTTTCCCATTTAGGCACTATTTTTCTTCTACATTTTTTTTCTGGAATTATTTCTTTATACTGAAATTTAAAACTTGGTGCAACATCACTAGAGAGAAGCCCCAAACCAGCTGGCTCATTATTTGGGGGCATCTCAGTCTTTCTTTCATATAGGCCTGTTGAACTGGGCTTGGTGCCCTGTTGAGACAATGGCCTCAGATGAACTGTTCACAGATGCCCGTGAGGGACACAGCCATTCTCACATCTCCAGGTAAGAAAGATCCCATCCAAGCATTGCTTTTAAGAAGCTGGGTCTTCAAGCCTATAGGGGATTCAGTATGGCAGTTCTCATGCTAGCCCATGTGCTTCCAAGGCAGGAGGCTATTTGGGAAGGTGGGGTTACCATAACCCCTCCCCTTGTTTACTGTCACATTCCAATGCCATTTTAGGAATGGGGGTTTCTATTTATCAGCACTCAGTATCTTTCTTATTTTTTCCCCTTTTGTAAACACAAATCTCTGTTGTGTTTGGGAGATATTCTATTTGTGCAATATACTTGTTAGCACCTATTTTTTCAGCATTAATTATTATACTATTCTTGTATTATTCCCTGTCACTTTGGAGTGTGCGTATGTCTAATGCTAGCAATGGTGCCATGTTTTCCAGAACCTCAAGCTTGATGTTCTGTCATTAAATTTTGACAAAAGTTTTGCTTCCCTCTATAGTCTTTGCCAAATGCTGCCTGCTGCTTAGAGCTGCTGCTCTCTGTCTTCCTCTTCTATAACATGCATACCCCTGTGACTTTGTCCTAATTTCTGTGGCAGTCGCTATGGGATAGGATCATATGCTTTGGCCAATAAATGTTCTGTAGTGCCAGGCAATGGGAGGGAATTATAAAGGTCCCTTAGTGGGAAAAGGCCTTTCTGTTTGGATCTCTAACCATTGATTGGAAACACAAATGATCTTCCACTTCCTGTGTAAAACCACAAAATCACTCCTCAGAAGGCATTTCATTACTAGCCACAGCTTACCAACACTCATGCCCAGTATTACAAGTGTTACAAAGTACTTATAATTGAAATAGTTTTGCATTTAAAGAGAGAAAATAATGCACCATATATGTAGATAATAAGTTGGGCAGGGTAGAATAAAAGAGTAGAAGAAAATCTGCATAGTAGCAGAAAGTCCACAGGCTTGAGTGGACTTGTCCAAGGGGCCTGGTTTTGAATCCCAGCACTGGTTCCCATTTATAAGTAGTGTAACCTGAGTTACAACAAAGCACCTGTTAGGGGTTTTATTGTATACCTGTCCCCCAAATTCATATGTTGAAGTCCCTAGGACCTCAGAATGTGATTGTTGGAAACAGAATTTTCACAGAGATAATTAAGTTAAAATGAAGTCATTAGGGTAGGCTCTAATTCAATTTTACTGGTGCCTTTTGTCAGAAGACAAATTTGAACAGACACATATAGAGAGAAGATGATGTAAAGGCACAGGGAATAAACAATCATCTATAAGTCAAGAACAGAGGCCTGGAACAGATTGTTCCTCCATAGGTCCCAAGGACCAACCCTGCCAATAGCTTGATCTTGGACTTCTAGTCTCTAGAACTGTGAGGAGAAAACACATTTCTGTTGTTTAAGTCATCCAGTCTGTAGTGTTTTGTTGCAGCAGACCTTAGTTTCCTGAGGAAACAACGGGTTATTCCCAGTTGTTAAACAGAGTTTTATAAATTAAGTAATAAAACAAAATAATAATAATGTTATTATAACTGACTATGGTAAGATCAGTTCAGAGTTCAATGTTTTATACATGTAGTAAATGCATAGCATGGTGATTCCCATATGAAAGGTAAGTATTAGTAACTATTTTTATTTCTTTATTTTATTTTATTTTCTCTTATTTACTGCAGAGATACTAAAGCAAATTTTTGCTGCAATAAAAAAGAGAGAGGCAAAAATGGAAGGAAGGAAGGAAAGAAGGAAGGAAGGAAGGATAGAAGAAAGGAAGGAAGGAAGAAGAAAAGAAGAAAGGGAAAATGAAAGAAAGAGTTATCTCATTAAAGAGAGAAGAAACTAAGACATTTTACAGGGAAGAAGGGAATCATATCAAAGGCTCCCAACAGCAGAGAGTAACGAACTTGGAAGTAGTTAGGGACCAAATAGTGACTAGTACTTTGTAGGCGTCCTTGGCCAGAACTGTCACAATGTGCCTAAGCATTTGTTTTCTTGTGATCTTACAGTTTCCATAATGTCTTTGCTATAATTATTATAAGGATATTAATAGTAAGAATGGAGAGAGGTTGTCATGAAGTCATGCATAGTATCATGTTTACTATTTTGTTTTATTTCCTTTTTAGCTTTTTGAGTTACTGACACATTATTGCAGCAAAACATATGTAGGGTCAATTCATGCTGAATAGTTATTAGAAACCATGATAACAAAAGTCATTACACTGCAGTTCAGTTTTGACAGTAAAATTTCTGCAACATTATCACAAATCCTCATGCATTAGTGCAATGATCCTTACTATAGTTTCATATTAGAATCAAAAGATTGCTGTAGCATGCTTCATACAAAAAGTCAAACAAGCCAAATTCTTTTCTGCTTTTACAGATAACATTTTTGCTCTTTTTCTATGTACATCATCCAGATTGCAGCTTTGTTTTATATACTTTTCTCAATAACCTATGAGTACCTTGAATATATCTTTCTTTAAAATGAGAATTTTTTGTTGAAAGACCACACAATTCTGATTACTGACCCCAAAGGAAATAATTTGAAATTGATTTTATATCAGACACAACTTCACAAAATTCTAAAATGATAATATTCACTGCATTATTATCTTTCCTTTTCTCACATAATGTGTTGGCTGTATGTACCTTTGTTTGTCAGTGGTTTACTTATGATGGAATGGTAAAAGGTTTAAAAAAGGATAGCTGTCATACTCAGGATTACTTTGATAGGAAGGTGGTAAGGATTACCCTTCAGCTGACAAAAGAAAAACATTTTTAATGCCTTTCTGCCCACAATATTTTTTCAGAGTCATTTATTAACACACACTTAAAGAGTCAGATTGTATTGGTAAAATGTTCATTATTTATTGAGGTAATGTTAATTTATTCAGGTCTATTTCAAGAAAACAGAGGAAATATAACTGCTGAACTAGTGGCTAATGAATTAGATAACCTCATAAAATTGATGTTAATGTTAACAGGTTTCTTTAAATGGAATTTCTCAGAATATTTAATATGCAAATGAAGTTTAAGTATTTAAAAAGGAGATATGGCAATCATGGTGCTGTATATATGTGTACATATTTTATATATACTATATATGTATCTGTATCTATATGTCTAAATCTCTTATTCTCTATGTATGACAGTTTAGTAACCATAGCTCTATCTACTATTTTGGGTTGGAAACTTTTTTAGTGTGTGTGTTTGTGTGAGTGGGCTATCCTGTGCATTGTAGGATTTGTAGCATCACCCCTGGTCTCTACCCATTAGATACCAGGAACACCATACCTAGCCTCCAACCCCAACTCCACCCAGGTGTGATAAGCAAAAATATTCCCAGGCATTGACAGATAGCCACATGGCCCCTGGGGAGCAAAAGAGCCCTCACTGGAGAATCATAGATTTTACATATATGTGTAAATTTCATATATGTATTCATAAAAATTACATATATTTATTTATACACACACACACACACACACACACACACACACACACACACACATATATATATATATATATATATATATATATATATATATATATATATATATATATATATATATATGAAAATTTTACCTTGAATGTCTTTGATATACCAGGGATCTCATCACATTTTACATATAACTTTTTGTTTTTATTAATTTATTGTGTTTACATAGATTCTAATGTCACCTGTGTTTCCCAGTACATCCCCCCTGTCTCCCTCCCTGAAATGCTCTCCCCCCTTCCCTCCAGGATTTGCTTTTCTGCTTTAGTCCCATCCTATCACCCTATCATCCCCTTTCCCTCTGTCTGCTTTCCTTCTGGATCCTTTGATCCCACCTCTGTCTCTATTCTGCTCCTCAGTTCATAATGTTCGTCGGATTCCTTATATGAGTGAGGTCATATGATATTTTTCTTTCTCTGCTTGGCTTATTTCACTTAACATAATAGTTTCCAGGTCCATCCATGTTGTCACAAAAAATAATATTTCCTTCTTTTTCATAGCCCCATAGTGTACATGTACCACTGCTTTTTAATCCACTGGTCCACTGACAGACACTTGGGCTGTTTCCAGGTCTTCGCTATTGTAAACAATGCTGCCATAAACATGGGGGTGTATTTCTCCTTTTCAAACTGTGCTATGGTATTCTTGAGGTATATTCCTAAAAGTGGGATGGCTGGGTCAAAAGACAGTTCGATTTCTAATTTTTTGAGGAATCTCCATACTGTTTTCCACAGTGTCTGCACCAGTCTGCATTCCCACCAGCAGTGCAGAAGGGTTCCCTTTTCTCCACATCCTTGCCAGCACTTACTCTGTGTTGTTTTGTTGATGAGCTCCATTCTGACTGGTGTGAGGTGAAATCTCATTGTGGTTTTAATGTGCATTTCTCTAATGATTAGTGATGTTGAGCATTTTTTCATATGCCTATTGGCCATCTGTATGTCCTCTTTAGAAAAGTGTCTATTCATCTCTTTGCCCATTTTTTGATTGGCATGTTAATCTTCCTGGTGTTGAGTTTTACTAGTTCTTTATAAATTTTGGTTATTAACCTCTTTTCAGACGTATTGTCGAATATGTTCTCCCATTGTGTAGTTTGTCTTTTTATTTTGTTCATATTGTCTTTAGCTTTGCAAAAGCTTTTTAGTTTTATATAGTCCCATTTGTTTATCCTGTACTTTATTCCCCTTGCACGTGGAGATAAATCAGCAAATATTGGTCAAAAGTGCACCATGACTTTACGGACACATTGTATAATGCTGCAAGTGATGTCGGAGAGCTTATTGCCTATGTTTTCCTCTAGGATGCTTATGGTTTCATGACTTACATTTAAGTCTTTTATCCATTTTAAGTTTGTTTTTGTGAATGGTGTGAGTTGGTGGTCTAGCTTAATTTTTATCAGGTAGCTGACCAATTTCCCAACACCATTTGTTAAAGAGGCTGCCTTTACTCCATTGTATGCTATCCCCACCCTTGACAAATATCAATTGTTCATAAAGGTGTGGGTTTATTTCTGGGTTCTCTGTTCTGTTCCATTGATCTATGTGCCTATTCTTATGCCAGTACCAAGCTGTTTTGGGTACAATGACCTTGTAGTATAACTTAATGTCTGAAAGTGTGATAACACTCACTTTATTCTTCTTTTTCAAGATTGCTGAGATTATTCGTGTTCTTTTTTGGTTCCATATGAATTTTTGGAATATTTATTCTATATCTTTAAATCATGTCCTTGGTATTTTAATAGGAATTGCATTGAATTTATAAATTGCTTTGTGTAATATGGACACTTTAATGATGTTTATTCTTCCTAGCCATGAGCATGGTATATTTTTCCACTTATTTGTATCTTCTTGATTTCTTTTATCAATGTTTTATAACTTTCTGAGTACAAGTCTTTAACCTCCTTGGTTAAATTTACTCAGAGGTCTTTTATTTTATTTGTTACAATAGTAAAGGGGATATTATACATATAACTTTTAAGGTGTCACTGTGTTATTGCTATGCAACTCCAACAGAAATCATCTCAAAATTGCATAATCAATACATAAGTCTACAAGTCACTCAAAACTGGTTCTGGGCTTTTTAAAAGTATTCGATAGAATAAACATTTAGAGTTTTGACAACAGAATGGAGATTCACTGAGGTAATATAATAGATGATCAGCTTTCTATTTATGTCTGAAGGATTACCAAAGCTCTTCCAAAGTTCTTGACAGTTCTTAAGAGGATAGAAACAGTAGAAATTTAATGAAAGTATATCAGTCTATGAAGTATGGTACTGCTTTAGAACCAATGTATGTGTGTGCACGTGCATGCACATGTGTGTACATATGCACACATGTCTATGTCCTAAGAAAGAGATGCAGATATACTGACAGCATCTTTAAGTAGCTGGTGTACGAAAAAACTGTTTTAAAAATTATGATATTCCTAGCAAAGTAACAAATTTCTATTTATACTCAAGGAAGCAACACAAAAATCACCATTCAAAGCCTAATTTTAATATATTCAAGATAACAAGCAATACAATAAAATACTTCCCAGCTCAATCTTTCTCTACTTGGGAGACCTTATGACACACTCGATCTCAGTTGCACGTCTATGTTGGAGATGACAATATTACTACTAATACTAGTACTACTAGAACATTTTCCAGGATTACTGAAGGCTATTACAAAGATAATGTTTGCAAATTGCATGGCACAGAGACCTGGTCTACATAAGCGATTGTTAAACAATGACTGATTCTGAAATAATTTGTATTTTCTTAGTTTGAAAGCTCTGAGAATTGGAGTAGGCAAAGGTAAGCTTTACAAGTAGTTTACAAAAGAATTAAGAATATATTTTACCCAGTTTTGGAAGAGATCTTGTTTTCAGCCAACAGAAGAGATCACTTGCTTAGCTTACCTGTGTTTGCAAGCCTGAAGAACTTAAAATAGCAATTTTAACAAACACATGGTGATTTTATCAATACATTCATGCATTTTTTAAAAAGGACAAAATATCTATTAAAAAGCTTTTGATGAAAATGTCTATTTTCACACAGAATTGCAATTTTTTTTTAGCTATTTTTCTTCATTCCTCTTTAGTGGTGTTTAAAGTTTTGAGATCTGACAAGGTTTAGACTGGGTTCTATTTCATCATTACCCATGAACATGGCAAGAATTTTGCATAATCACTTTTGTTTGTTTCTGATTTGTAAATGGGGAGACACTCATCACTGCAAATGTTAGGAGTACAGGAAAGTATCAAGAAACACATGCCAAAGGAACAGACATAATTTAATTACTGACAGAAACACTATAACATTCTAACATTTGAGGCATCTGTATAGAAAATTATGTTAAGGAAGAGAATATTCTAATTTTTTATATTTAAATTGTTTTTGTGTAGAGACAATAATACTTCCTAAGAAGCATAGTACTTAAAATATAATTATTTACCATGTCAAAAGGAATGCATGTTAAAAGCACTGAAATTATTCTAAAATAGGAAAAGGATAGACAAACATTCCTAGAAGTGAGATCCATTTTATCTGAATCAGGGTTGAATAATCACCTAAGACTAAGCTGACCAAAAGATTAAAACATATATATATATATATGAAATACTTTAATATCAAGAAATGGGACTAAAAAAGGTTTTTTGCTGTTTTGATCGCCATACTCCATCCTGTAAGCAGTGCATTTAGACGCTAATGACATACGATTTCTCACTGACAGATTTAATAGCATCAATAAGGCCTCTCTGTCCATTGCTGCAAATTGATCCTACATGACACTGACAAGGGCAGCTTGCACTTAATGACCTCCACCGCTGAGGGATGGAAATGAAAAATGATTGGAAATACAAATAAATCTCTGAAAGTTTCCCTGAACAGGTGTGTTAAAAGTGACTTGTCTGAGGGATCATCACAAACATAAACACACTTTCCAGGCATGCACCACACTCTGTACATACCAGGGACTCGCTCCTAGGATCTGGAATCAAGATTTGCTTTTAACAAAAAATGACATCAAGATCATTTTGTTCTTATTATGCAAACACTATGTTAGAAATCTTTCCTAAAGGCATGAGTTTTTCACTATTTGTACAGTACTTAATATATTTATTTGCCACCAAAGGATTATATACAAACTGATAACAAGTATACATAGTTTTTTTCCTTTTCCTCCTGGTATGAGTATAGTCACTGATGTCCTCCTCCTTGATCTCAGGAACAAATAGAACATGCTTAATCTCAAAAACAATGTTAGGTGCATGAAGTGATTAGACAAATGATCCCTGGGTACATTCTATCTCTGAATGCTGCACAATGATTTGAGGACACTAAGGTTTTGGTACAGAGAATAGTATTCTCTATTCTTTCCCAAACACATTTACTCACTACCTTCATCTTGTTACTATTTTAATACAGATTTCTAAGAGAAAAAATACATATTCTCTGTCCCAATATATTCAGAAGCATTCACTTGCACTAAGTGTAGTTGGGTAAGAAGCACAGGGGTGTATAAGCAGCACATCAGATGAACTTATTACTAACAATTGCATTGTAACCCTTTATTTATGTGTTTGTTTGTTATTTATTTGTTTATAGTGGCCTAAAACTTGGCTATATAATTTTTATTCCTTATCAAAATTTTTCTCTGAGGTAAATTTTATTTTACAGATGAGAAAACTGAAGTCGGGAAAGGTAAATTACTTGCCAAGATCACTGAGCTAGTAGTTATCAGTAGAGCTTATACTCAAATCCTGGCCTCCTGTCTTTTCTATATTCCATAATAAAGAGAGGTAAATATTGTAGTACAATTTTGAATTACTAATTTATAGTATAGAAATAAGTGTGATGAACAAAACAAAGGATCCATTCGCAGTCTACTGGTTCTTATGGCTAGATAAATTGTTAAAAGATAATTAAACCTATTTCTTTTTTTTAAATTTAAATTCTGGGAAGAAACAGAGTCAAAGAAAAATGAATTTTCTTGTCCATGAGAGTCTGGAGAAGAATATAGAGAAAGTGGGTACATCTTAATACTCCAGTAATAAAGCTTTCTCTTTTCTTTTTATTGTAGTATATTGTGTGTTTTACTTCATTATTGTAGAAGATTTTACGAAATATACTAGAATTCCCAGTGATTGTAAGGAACTAGAGAGGGTCAAATATTTCTCCAAGTTTCTAAGTAAACCCCCTATTTAAAGGAAAACAGAAACCAAATTTGAAGTCTGTACATCATGAAAAGGATTTAGAGCTATCTCATGGAAAATAACCTACAGATAGAATTAAAATTTGAAGTATATTATAAAATATGTAAATGTATGTACTAAAAAATATTGGTATTCCAGGTCATAATAATTAAAAGCAAATTAGTATAAAATGGTGGATTAGAAACTAAGTTCTTTATTTTCCAAGTATCCTTTCAAAATTAAATTTCAAAGGGTTGATAAAAAATGTAACGAAACTCTACAAAAATAAAACATTCTATTTGGTGGCACATCAGGGACCACCATTGATTGAAAATCCTATGAGTGACCACATACTACTTTGTATATTACATATGTACAATAAATCATTATTTTTGCTAAAACAATGGAAAACTTACCTGCTTCCTATCTCTAACTGAAGCAGCAAGTAATAAATCTTGATCATAGAGATTGAAATAATTGTCCTTTTTCGTTAAGAAAATCACCTGTAATTTCTGATACTCTTGAGCTAAACGTAGATTTTCTTCTAGTGAATCATTTTGTATTTTCTAGAAGATAAATATATAGGTATATTTAATTAAAATAATTTAAAATTATTTTTGAATTTTTATATCATCTGAATTATCTAAAAGTATTATATTATGCAGTGCAGAAAAATAATAAAACCAAAAAGATGCTTCCCCTGACAACAACAGGCTCCTAGGAGTTTATATTTTCTTTCTTGATGCAGGTATCTTTCTTAAGCAGTCATTCATCAGCATTTAACTTCTGTTCTCCTCTTTTCCAGGCTTCCATACTGCTTTAGGGAGTACCCCGCCTAGAAGGCTCCACTTAGCATCCCAGCAGCCTTCTTCCATTTTTCCACCCCTTTCCTTTTCACCAAGCCCCATTGCTCAAATTGGTCAAAGACATTTGGGAGCTTATAATCCTACAGGTTCAGTGTGGTGGCACTCACAGAACACACTCAAAACAGGGAGAAGAAAAGAGTAAAAGACAGGGGAAAAAAACTCAACATTTAGAAGCATCCAGAGAGAGCCATTATTTTCTGCTATTACTCTTTAGCTATATTAAAGGTTAAATGAGTGTGTAGTTGAGATTCTGTAACACCCTCATGACTAAATAAATATATGTCAAATCTAATACAAACCACTTAGAATATAACTTTTGCAACATTGGCCACTGGCAAATTGGGAACTACCTATCATTTTAAGTTAGATTTATAAATTGTTTAGTTGCTGTTTCTTTTTTTTTCACAGGGATAGAGAGAGAGTTAGAGAGAGGGATAGATAGGGACAGACAGACAGAAACGGAAAGAGATGAGAAGCATCAATCATCAGTTTTTTGTTTCAGTGCGACATCTTAGTTATTCATTGATTGCTTTCTCATATGTGCCTTGACAGCGGACTGATCAACCCCTTGCTTGAGCCAGCGACCTTGGGTCCAAGCTGGTGAGCTTTTGCTCAAGCCAGATGGGCCTGTGCTCAAGCTGGTGACCTTGGGGTCTCAAACCTGGGTCTTCCGCATTCCAGTCTGATGCTCTATCCACTGCGCCACAGCCTGGTCAGGCATTTTTTACGTTTCTTAGCACAGAAATTTTTCTCTGGCTTCTTCAAAATATATGGAATTCATCAGCAGTTTTAAGTTTTTTCAAACTTGTTACTCTAGTAAGTCCTCTGATGGGAATTTATTCTAAGCAAAAAGCTTTATTCATTGCAACATTATTTATAGTAGTGGAAGTTTTCAAAAACACTTAAATGCAGATAAATCTTGATAATGATAATGATGATTAAATAACTAGATATGAAAATAAGCATTGGAAAGCAATTAGAAAATGTGATTGCCATTACATCAAACCTTTAGTATAAGTTGTTAAAAACATACACAGTGGTATAAGACTGTGCATAGATGAAATGTAATTCAGCAGAAAATTGCCCATAAAAACATTTCTGTATTTACACACTTGAAGATTTATTAAGGTCAACAAACATATTTCTCATGAAGGTCTGGTATCCATATTGATCCCTAATGATTAATACTATGTCATAGCTGTTCTTCAAAGAGCCAAAATGATGAACTGAGAACCATTTTAAATGCCCTTGTCCTAATTCTGGCACAATAGTTTAAAACTTTAGAAATTTCTGTCTATGACACTTGTGTAAAATCACTTAGAATTATCTGTCAGTAGGAGGACAAAGTATGAATATTTTTATTTGGTGGAAATACTTTCAAAAAGACAGTTACAATCTTTTTTATATCTCAACACTAATATTAAAACCTAATCCTCAAGTGATTAACTTCAAACTGATAAGTGCTCTAGAGGCAGGAGGAGAAAAATATTTTGAAGTACGTTTTTTTGTGTGTATGTGTGTTGTGTGTGTTTGTTTGACTTAACATAAACATAACTGATACCTGTGGTATCTATTTCTCAATTACATTTTTTCAAGCCTTAGATGGCTACCATAAACATTGAACTTGATAGGAATGTTACAAACGTGGTGGGATTTGCACTAACCTATTTAATGGAATTTAATTGAGGATATACTTGGCACTTTATCTTTAGCTCAACTGTGTAATCTAGTTTTATTTTCAAATAAATATATTTTTAATTTCTGCATCACATCAGTTCTTATTTTTTTATGCCATAATTAGAGTAAATACCAAGAAATTGAATTGTACAGTTATGCCAATGAATCTTTAAAATATTTTTATATCAGTCATGATATTTTACATTACCATTGTTCAGTAATAAATATATAGAAGGATTTGTCCATTTACTGTCTATTACTGAAAGTCAGTGACCTTCAGATAGGCAATAAAGTTTAAGTCTTTTTATTTTAAATAATGGTATCCTGCGAATACTCAAAAGTGTTTTTTTATGTTTAACTGTGATTCCACCTCACAACTCTGTTTTAATTTTAACCAACAGTATTAGAACATGCAAAGGAAACAAAGAGTGAATGATTATTATTGGTGGAAATATGCCTGTGATAAATAATGCTACCCTTACTAGTTGACCATCTTATGAATAAAAGCAGTAGAAGATATTTAACAAGGGTTGGAGATACAATGAAAGAGTGCAAAGAAAGAAGAAACTAATAAAAACAGTAAAATGATGACTTTCATGCTTTTAAATTTAAACCCAGTTGAATCCTATTTGTAGAGCCTTTCTACTTAAAGTCTGGGCTAAATGTGAACATGAAAAATATTTTGTTTCTAAAAACATTAAGAAAAACTTTATTGTATTATCTGTAGGTTAACATAATAGTACCCTGAGTTTATTTACAATATTATTTCATCCACTCACTTATTCATTTTCATTCAGTTATTTACTCATAACTTTTTATTTAGTAATTACTGTATGACAAGCCCTGAGATATAAATGAGAACCTCAAAAACTTGTGCTCTTGTGGGAAAACTTTATATTTAAAAATTACACAAATGTGTTATTAGCAGAAATCTAAACCTTTTGCATTACTTGCTTTCCACATATATTAATTCACCCCAAAAGTCTAAATAAAAATAACACTATCTGAAAGCCAGATTTATTGGTATTCAAAACCCATTCTTAATGATTATCAAGATGATAAAATATGGACAATATAGCCGATAAAAAGAAGAGACACAGTGAATATGTTGAGTTTCCTTGTTACCTAGAATTTATCTTTTTAAAAATTGTTAGCTTGCCTGACCTGTGGTGGCGCAGTGGATAAAGCGTCGACCTGGGAACACTGAGGTCGCCAGTTCAAAACCCTGCACTGGTCTGGTCAAGGCACATATGGGAGTTGATGCTTCCAGCTCCTCCCCTGTTTCTCTCTCTCTCTCTCTCTCTCTCTCTCTCTGTGTCTCCTCTCTAAAATGAATAAAATAAAAAAAAAAAATTAAAAAAAAAAATTGTTAGCTTGATGATGGTTTTCCTTTATTATCTTAAATTTTTTGTTAAACTTTGATGTTTGGAAGATATTACAGCTCTTATAAAATATTTTATTAGGAAATAAAAATTATGTTTATAAAGGACCAAACAAAATTTATACAGTAAGCTCCATAGGGGCTGAAATCATAATTTTTTTTTATCTTAAGATATACTGCAAAGCCTGACCAGGCAGTGGCGCAGTGGATAAAGCATCGAACAAGGATGTGAAGGACCCAGGTTCGAGACCCCAAGGTCGCCAGTTTGAGCACGGGCTCATCAGGTTTGAGCAAGACTCACCAGCTTGCGCTCTAGGTCTCTGGCTAGAGCAAGGGGTCACTCGGTTTGCTGTAGCCCCCGGTCAAGGCACATGTGAGAAATCAATCAATGGACAACTAAGAAGCTGCAATGAAGAACTGATGTTTCTCATCTCTCTCCCTTCCTATCTGTTTGGCCCTATTTGTTCCTCTCTCTGACTCTCTGTCTCTGACACACACACACACACACACACACACACACACACACACACACACATATACTGCACAAAGCAGAGCTGACATGAGTGCACAGGTTTTTAGTAAATAAATGAATAAAAACAGAATACTAGTTAGGAAATGCATATATTTAGTATTTTAAAACTATACAGCTTTAGCCTGACCAGGCGGTGGCGCAGTGGATAGAGCGTCAGACTGGGATGTGGAAGACCCAGGTTCGAGACCCCGAGCTCACCAGCTTGAGCGCGGGCCCAACTGGCTTGAGCAAAAGCTCGCCAGCTTGGACCCAAGGTCGCTGGCTCCAGCAAGGGGTTGCTCGGTCTGCTGAAGGCCCGCGGGCAAGGCACATGTGAGAAAGCAATCAATGAACAACTGGGGTGTCATAATGGCAATGAAAAACTAATGATTGATGCTTCTCACCTCTCTCCATTTCTGTCTTTCTGTCCTTATCTATCCCTCTCTCTGTCCCTGTAAAAAAAAAAACAAAAAACTATACAGCTTTATTTGTCCACTTCTATGCAATAACCTATTGACAAGAGAACGACCTAAAATAATGAAGCACATTTATATTATTTGATACTATACTACTTGAGAGATGAAGATCCTAATTGTATAAAGAGAATTCACACAATATACTTTTCCACTGGACATTATTATTCTATGGATAGATGCCCTTGCCTATACTCTTAGCAAGGGTTCTTTCTCTGGGTGCATTGCTGATTTTCACAAGGCATGTGAACCTTTTGAAATTATACAGTATTTTTCCTGGGTCTATGATCCCAAAAGTATTGAGAAACCATTTCTAAAAAAAGACCTGGCTTTATCCTCTGTCACCAAAAATGCTGAAAAATGAAGGCAGAGTGTGGCATCCCCCCACCCAGGTATCCAAATAGTAGTTCTCCTTTTTTGTTCCACTTGACCTTTCTTATTATTTAAGCCATAAAATTTATCTTGGACTTTTCCTCCATATTCAGATAATTTTTCTCACTCTTCCTTTCCCACTGGGTAATTGGGGAA
The DNA here is from genome assembly GCA_037038555.1 of Rhynchonycteris naso. NCBI lineage: Eukaryota > Metazoa > Chordata > Mammalia > Chiroptera > Emballonuridae > Rhynchonycteris > Rhynchonycteris naso. Next base: position 163,867,941 of record CM072999.1, on the reverse strand, counting down.
TAGGAAATTATAATCAGAAATGTTTGGACAAAAATATAGAACATGTATCATCTACTTATGTTTCACTTTGTGTTATATATACAAGAACTTAAAAAGAAGGCTACACTTGAATGGTAACTTACAAATTCCACAGCTAATGGAAAGAACTGGGATAACAGCAGTCATCTCAGTTGTTATATTGTTTTTCTCATTTTACAGAAAAGGACAGATAAGACAAAGAGAATTCAGGTGAAGCAAATTATATGTTCCTAAAATGGCCACAGAAATATTTTCATTTCCATACGTTCTTCTAGAACCTTGTCATTCCATATCAAAAATCATAGTCTACTTCTCTTTCCCTTGAAACTGGGTAGACTTGTGCCTTTTCCAGCCAATAGAATATGGTAGAAATGATTAATGAAGTGATTACTCAGGCCAGTTTATTTTAAAAGCTAGTTTATTAAAAAAAGCTTATAGCTACTGGCTGGCCCTCTCTCTGGGGACATTCACCCTTAGAACTAGCTACTATGTTGGGGAACATCCAGACCACATAAGCAGGTGTTCCTGCAAGCAACCCCAGGTCAGATCTCAGACAACAGTCATCATCAACTGTGTGAATGAGTTATCTGAAGATGACTCCAATCCCTACTCTCTGAGTTGTCCAGAGGATGGTTCAGAATATATGAGACAAGAGACAGGCTGACCCTACCATGTCCTCTCCAAATTTCTACACATAGAATCATGAGCCCTGAAGTTTGGGGGTATTATGTGACTCCAACAACTGAAACACCAGGATATTGTACAAGATGGCCCACACATTAAGTGGAAGACCCGGCCTTTACATCTAGGCAGACTGTGTCCAGATCCCTTTCCCATCTAACATACTTCCTTCATAAATATGAGCCAGGACTGTTCAACACTATGCAATGCCATCTTTATAAATTCCAATGACACTAAAAAATCAAATCAAATAACAGAATCACTTTTTTTAAGCCTTTTGCTACCAAGCAACTGTTTTTTTTTACAATCTGACTAACAGATAGTTGACAGAGATAAAATGGGCTGCTGGTTGAAATTAGAACGTGGTCTCTTTGGAAGCTATAGTACTTTTCATTGTAAATCAACATGAGTGTGCTGGTTATACATAACCAGTCTCTGGTGTTTTCTGTTCTACGTGATTCCATATTTCAAGATATGATTAGGCCTGAGTCATTCACTGGCGAGACCAAGTACCCAAGTGCATAGAACTTCACAGCAGAGGCCTGAACCATTCCAAGGATGGGTGAATGAAGCAGAATAATGCTACTCATTGAGACCTGCAGAGGTCTAGCCAGATACAATCACCCTGAGGGAAATCTAAATCCATTTGAAATGCTTCCTTTTTTTAAGATGGACTAATGGCAAAGAAGATTACAAGAAAAAAAAAACTTGATCTAAACATACTAGATTATTATAATTGAAATATCAGCACTGTACATGTCTGTGTAGAAAACCTACATAGCTATTTCCAAATACTTAAAATAGTCCCAGTGTCTATGGCTAAATTTACAGTAATGTGTCCTCTATACCTTCAGTAACTCTTAAAACAGGCACTTGGATCCCGTTTTCCAGGCAGAGGGGCTGGCTAGGTCCTTCTTTCAATTATGTATTGTAACAGAGGTTTCTTTTTTTTGACCCAGTTTTAATTCTAACTGTTCTATCCTGATAAGATTTTGTATGGATGTCCCAGATGATCTTTTCTGAGGTACTGTCATATCTCGATTTTTGGTTTTTAACAGTTTACTACAGACAGTGTCTTGCTTTGTTGCTTCTCGCCAGGGCTCTGCTGCCACATCCATGTGCTTATATGATTTCACCACCCTCACTTCAGTCCCACGTGGGAAATAATTAACTTCCTACTACAACCACCAGAAAACAAAAGCTGTGTTAGTAGTGTTTATTGACCAATTATACTCCAGAGCATCCTCACACTTAACATTTCATCCATTTTATTTGTTCATTGAATCGTTTGTTTAGCAAACCCTTAGTAAATTTACTCTATGGGTCAAGCTCTATGGCTACCTCAGGAAGTAAAAAGAAGGATAAAATGAGACACCTGTTCACCAGGGATTACAGGATAAAGTAAGAGGAGGCAGAAGTGTAAACAGGTCTATTCAAGCTATTTTTCTGAAGTATCTCAAACTGATTCTACCAGATAGAACTCATTCTATCTGGTGGGGAGCAGGGTCAGAAAAGGTTTCATAGAAGAAAAGATCAGTGACCTGAATCTTAGAAGATCCATTTTATTTGTCAGGAATAAAAGGTGTCCTGCACAAGTCAGTATATATATTTGTACAGTTGGGTGAGTCAGTTGAGAGAAATGTTTTCTTGGCTCCTTTAGGACTACTAGATTGTTACCTATGACTCATGTATTAGACGTTCATAGACCATGTTACATGATCCGCTATCTCTTGATTTTATATTACTACTAATAGTGTAAATAATAAAATGTACCCACATATTTAGTATCTCATTGATGCATACATAGTATTATAATAATATTTCATTCCAAGCACCAATGTTTCAGTAGCATGTGGTCTTGTACATATGTTTACGTATTACATCATTGATAATCATACTATTAAATCTCCACCATCCCCACATATGCCTTTGACACATTTCTGCCACTTTAGGGTACTGTATTGATAATTTTGTACTCAGTGATGCTTTGATGTTATTAAAGCAGGCATAAGTACTAAGACTAATTCATTAAATATGCAGGGGAGAGACTTTAGAATAAAAGAAACATGGAGCCTCCAAGTCTCTGTGTAAACACTGTTGCTTCTAAAGCATTTCTTTTGATTCATTGGAATTATCACAGTGAACACAAATGCTTACAATACATGCCAATTCTTTAACAATATAACCTACAGGGAGAAAACGTATACTTTAAGTATATCACCTACTGTGTACATAGAAGTGTTATTGTACTGCTGCTCCCTTAAAATCTATGTACCAATTACTACAGAAAATGAGGGTTCTCTCCAGTGTTTCCAAGGAGCAACTTTGTAAGAATGATATGTGTCGATACCTTGATGCCTCAAAGGAGCAAATAACAATTTTAACTCTCCCAGGACCCACTTCGTTGTCTGTGCTGCCATGGAAACCAGTCTCTTGTCCAACATGAATTCTCTGATAATTAGTCTCCAACATTCTTGATTTTTAAATGAACAAATCAGACCTCTGAATCAACATTGTTATATACCTAAACTCTCTATATTATCATGTTTGACAATATGCTCTCTCTATTCACCAATTTATTAAAAAATACTTATTGAGCAGCTTGTATACGCAAAGCACTATGGGAGACACTGTGAGAGGTCAGACACTGTCTGATGTAAGCCTGTCATATAACAGTTGCCCGGTTACACCTATCCATGCCAGAGTCCAGAGGAATACTTTCTTTAGTTACCCCATCCAGCACCCCCATATATCACCATATACATGGCTCCTTCTCATAGATCCCTGACGGGTTTAAAATTTAGCTACTGTTGACTTACTCAAAAATATACTAATAGACACTATGATGTTGCCTCTCAGAACTCAGAAATAGGTTTATTGGGTATTTATGAATATTTTGTATTAACCCTGCTTGTTCCTTATTATTTTTTACTATATTCAGTATATATATTTGACTAGAATTATTGATAACAGCATGAAAAAAGACACAATTTCAGGGCCGAAGGAGCTTGCAATCAGATAGGGAATTGAGGCATTCACAAAGCTAACTACCTCAGAATACATTATACATGGAGAAGGATAAAAGACATATCCTAATAACAATAGTTGTTCCATGAGAGATCAGTTTCAGCAAAAGTGGTGAGCAGTTTCAAGGAAGAGGTCATCTGTGAACAGTCTCAAGATATTTCATAAAGAGGGCCCTGTTGTGTTCTTGGCAAGAAAAAGCTGGCCTAGAAACACAGAAACTTGTTAAATATTAAAAAGTACCTGATTAATGTGGGTGTGTGTTCATGAAAAGGAAAAATAACCTCCATGTTGACTGTAGCATTTCTCCTTCAACTACTCAATGGCTGTAGGAAATGCTATACAAATGCCACTTAGATTAGTTATTAAATTTTGATTTGATTCAATTTCCTTCAATATAATTGTATGTCCCCTTCAAAGTATCCAGTATAACTGAGTAGAGAAACAAATTATGTTATAAGAAAAAGAGAGTAGAAATCAGTGTCATATAATTTATATTCCTAATAAATTTCTCCCAGTTAAAATATGTAATTTAAATGGTTAAATTATAGGTATATTCTAAATGACAGTCACAGGAATAATTCTCCTAAATTTATTTATAAGTTATTAAATAAGCTTTACATTTTATTCCTGGGTATGTAGCTGAGTTTAATAATGTGTCCTTTGATACTGCTTAAGATTGTAAACAGAAACATATTTGCATATTATTTCCTTTTTAAATATTCCCATGTATTATCATAATTTAATTAAATTTCAACTTGTTACCTATTTTAAAATAATGTTTTAAAATCTGTGACTCTTTTCTCCATTTTATGTGAAAAACCGAACAATTTCTTTTCCATGTGCACCTCCTTATTTGAACAGTTTAGTACTTAGAAGGTTTTGTATTTACTCACATTTTAATGATATACATTTCTACTTCACTGGTGGAAAAGGCTGATCAGTCACAGAAAGGTCAGTTAACACTAAATAGACCCTTTCTTTATGTAATTACAAAGAATAATATCTTTGTGCTGATGGCAGTGCACAGGGAGTGGGTGATGCAGAGAATTAATGTGCTGCCTTGTTGGCCCATGGGATAGAGATTCCAATACAATAACCACAACTTATTCTAATTATGCAGCTTTAAAAGGTCATCAGCAAGAAGAGTTAAGGAATTACCAACTAACTTTATCATAAAGTAATAATGTACAACCTACATGCAGAGACTGTAAGAACAGTTCCTAAAAATTTCATTACAAATGAGAAAAAGACCAACTGAAATGGTTCTAGAATATATATCGTGGCATAGATGAACTAAACTCATTGAAAATTAAAATATATGATATTTTTAACTAATGTGGCCTAGTAATGTGGTCAGGTAACCAGATCTCACCTTATGTTTGTAGAAACTGCTTAATTTTGAAAATATTATTTTATGTGTAGTGCCAATTTTATTGCAACATCCATGTTATGCCAGAAGTCAAATATATCTTTAAAAAAAATCATCTGTTATAAAATAATGCATGCTGTTATAAAATAATGCATGCAAGTAATAGAGAGGTACATGAAGTAGAAAATTAAAGCCCCTGTTTACAACAACAGCCATTTTTATACCCCAGAGAGATTATTAACAATTTGGTGCAAGTCCATAAGGATTAGAAATTTAGAGAGAAAATTCTTATCTTGACAATGAAAATATGGAGGCCAGAAAAGTCAGTTTCTTGTCCAAAGTCACACAGAAAAAAAGTAGCATTAATATGAGGATACATTCTGATTTCAGCCTAATGCCCGTTCTGGGAGTATACCACTTCCTAATTTCAGCTGTGAATTATAGCATTCTTAAGTTTTTAGACTGATGTATGAGTGCTCTAATTTCCAAATACTCTATAGAATTCCATCAGTTTTTTCAAATAAGCTGGATGTTCATATAGAAAAAAGTTCTTTAAAATTTAAAAAAGCCTCAGTGTCTTTTCCTTGAATGGAGGTCAGGAAAACATTGGGCCTGTTGTCCCAGAGGTGTCATATATAAATACAGTAATAATTTTGACTCTAATAAAATATCTTTATGGAAAGAATTATTATTAATCTTTCTTTCTTTTTTGCTCATTTCAATTAGATATTCAGTCAGATATTACCCTTTCTAAGAAATAAAGATCACAAGTTTCTCTGATCACTTGATGTTGTTTTTCACATTAGGGCACCGTCCAAACCTTTGCAATATATCTCAAGTAGGAATGGGGTTTAAAATACATAATGCAGAAGACATAAAAATGGTCAACAGACACAAGAAAGGAAGCTCAACATCATCAGGGAAATGCAAATCAAAACCATAATGAGATACCACCTCACTCCTGTCAGAATGGCAATTATCAAAAAGACAAGATATAACAACTACGGGTGAGGATGTGTAGAAAAGAAACCCTTGTGCACAGCTGGTTGAAATCTAAGCTAATGCTGCATATATGGTTGGAATGCAAGTTGATGCAGCCACTATGCAGAACAGTATGGAGGTGCCTCAAGAAACAGAATAGAGCCTGACCAGGCTGTGGTGCAGTGGATAGAGTGTCGGACTGGGATGCAGAAGACCCAGGTTTGAGATCCCGAGGTTGCCAGCTTGAGCGCAGGCTCATCTGGCTTGAGCAAAAAGCTCACCAGCTTGGACCCAAGGTTGCTGGCTCGAGCAAGGGGTTACTTGGTCTGCTAAAGGCCCACGGTCAAGGCACATATAAGAAAGCAATCAATGAACAACTAAGGTGTTGCAATGAAAAACTGATGATTGATGCCTCTCATCTCTCTCCTTTCCTGTCTGTCTGTCCTTATCTATCCCTCTCTCTGACTCTCTCTCTGTCCCTGTTAAAAAAAAAAAAAGAATAGAACTATCATATGATCCAGCAATTCTATTTCTGGGTATTTATCCAAAAAATAAAAAGGAAGGAAGAAACACTAATTCACAAAGATATATGCACCCCCATGTTCACTGCATTATTTACAATAGCCAAGACATATAAACAATCTATGTGTCTATTGACAGATGAATGAATAAAGATGTGGTACATATATACAATGAATTCAGCCATATAAAATTAAATCTTTACATTTGTGTCTACAGGGATAGAACAAGAGGGCATTATACTAAATGAAATAAGTCAGAAAGAGAAAGACAAACATGATATTATTTTACTTATATGTGGAATCTAAAAAATAAAACAAATGAACAAACAATACAAAAACAAACTCATAGATACAGAGAGAAAACTGATGGTTGCCAGATGGTAGGGATTGGGGGATGAGGAGAAAAGGGGAAGGAGATGAAGAAATACAGACTTTCAGTTATAAAATACGTCACAAGGACGTAATGTATAACATAGAGAATAGAGTGAATAACATCATAATAACTATGTGTGGTGACAGACTTTGTTGTGATCACTTTGTAAGGTATATAAATGTTGAGTCACTATGCTGTACATCTGAAACCAATATAATACTGTATGTTAACTACAATTAAAAACAAAGCTAAAATAAAATACCTAAGGCAACTTTCTATAAATACTATCTTGACACACATTCACTCCGCAAAATAGCGTGATCCTAATATGGAAAAAAAAACATATCCTAGAACTGGGGTTATCAAACTATGACTGTTCCGCCAGATCCAGCTAATTGCTTACTGTAGTAAATAAATGTATTGGAGCACCACCATCCCATTCACTAACATACTCTCTCTGGCTGCTGTCGCTCTGCAGTGGCAGATTTGAGTAACTGTGATAGAGACTGAGTGTACCGCAAAGCCTATATTTACTATCTTTACCTTGAAAAAGAAAGTCTGCTGCCCCACTCTAGGCCTTAATCAATCAATATATTAGTATCATGCAAAACAAAGTTCAATTATTTAAACCACTCATTCAGAATCTATTTAGGCTACACTTAAGCCTATGTACAGAGAAATTGCTGGAAAGAATTTTATTTTTTTATTTTCTAGCTAGGGCACAAACTAAGAAGACAGGGAATTAACAATTTTAAAAATGTCTCTCTTTAAAAATTATGAGATGCTTAGGAGCTTTTAAAGTACTGTTTTCTCTGCCCTGGTCAGGTAGCTCAGTTGTTTGGAATGTTGTCCCAATATGCCAAGGTTGTGGGTTCGAACTCCTGTCAAGGCACATACAAGAATCAACTAATAAAGTCATAAATAAGTGGAAGAACAAATCTATGTCTTTCTCTCTCAATAAATATTTTAAAAAAATTTAAAATGAAGTACTGTATTCTCAAAATGGACAAAATAAGTGCAGAGAATAGTCAGAGCTATTCAAATACCTTTAACAATTTCCAAATTTATTTACACCACAACTACTTTAATTAAATGTGGTTCATGTAGGTCTCATATTATAGGAAGTTAGAGGTGTGTTAATATTTCTATTTCTGCAACTTCTGTGTTGGGGGTCCAGAATTAACTTTATATTGAAAAGTTGAAGTTTAATTTTGCTGATGACATTGGTGTCCATTTGTTTGTAGGCTGGCTAATTATAATGTAAAAGTCATTAACCATGAACCACTGTAAAATGATTATAAGAAATGCACTCAAGAGGGACGGGAAGATGGCGATGGAGTAGGCGGACGTACCAACTTCTAACTCCCAGAACCAAAGTGGATTATAACTCAATTTTAAGAACCATCATCTGGATAAACCAACTTTGAACTAAACTAAGTGCACTCTTCAACCAAGGAACACAGAAGAAGCCACACTGAGACTGGTAGGAATAGCGAAAACGCGAAGAGGGCTGCCCAGCTCCCCGGAGCAAACGGCAGCCCAGAGAGACCTGCATGGCGGGAGGAGAGTTTGGCGGAGAGGGAGGGACCTGGGTCCCAGGAACCAAGCCCCAGCCTGCAGTCCCAGAGCCTAGAAGAGGCGTTTGGACAGTATTGAGCTGTGAAACAAGTGAGGATACTGTTTGTGAGAAAGATAAAGTTTTCTCAGACCCAAGATTCTTTTTAAAGGGACAGCGCAGAAAACCTCTCTCACAACCATGCACCTGGGGCTCCGGGGAACGGAGACAGAGGAGAGGTCCAGAGCAGCGGGAAGAGAGTGTGCACTGAAAGCACAGGGACAAACACTCTGAGGGACAGCCACCCTAACCCCTGGGCTAAGTCACTTCCCTAATCGAAAACGAATATTTCCCCTGGAACTAGCAATACCAGCAAAGGGAGACAGGACACCAGCCAAACAAGCTCTCCCACCGCAATTGGAGCAGAGCTGCTTAGAGGGAGGGAGCTCCCAGGCCTACAGTGTGGAGACTTAGAACACTTCCATCTCTCTGAGGGTTGCTGAAGGGAAGGTGGCGGCAGGACGCTGAAAGGCGATTCTGTCGGCGTGGGCGGAGGCCCAACCGGTCTGAGCTCAGTCTAGCCCAGGAGGGGCGGAGGGGACACACGAAAGCGGTCCGGCAGCTGTGGGCCTGCCTGTGACGCCACCTGAGAGGAAAAAGCAAAAGGTCAGGAACGGGCAGAGATCTGCTCTGTGACCCTGCGCAAGCCGGCCCAGACCGCGGGGATGGGGCTAGGACCAGGGACAGGCGGCTGAGCTCACGCCACCAGCCCCGCCCAGCCAGAGAAACCTCAGTTTGCCATCCTGTGTGCGCGAACTGGCTCCGAATGCGGGGGAGGAGTAGACCCCAGGACGAGTGGAAGCTCACGGTTGAGCTCATGCCAGGGAACACGCCCGGCCCAATAAACCACGGTTTGCCATCCTGCGTGCACGAATTGGCTTGGAGTGCGGGGGCGGGGTAGAGTCCAGGATGAGCGGAAGTCCGCAGCTGAGTGGACGCCAGCCCGGCCCAATAAACCACAGCTCGCGACCCTGCGCAGGAGGGCCCTGGCCTCAAGGGCGGGCTAAAGCTCCGGACGGACAAAGGCTTACAGCTGAAAGCACGTCAAAAGCCACACCCAACCTGCAAAACTGTGGCGAGCAGGCTCTGACTGCGGGTGCTGGGCAGAAGCCCGGAAACAGGCTGGGTCCACAGCTGAGCAAAGGTGCTCACTTCTACCCTTGGTGCTGAGGCTTGTGGCTTGAGTGACTGCCCCTCCCACGGAGGAGAGGCGGAAACAGCCGCAGTGGGCCGGCGCTGGCAACGCCCATACCAAACCGCCCTAGGAAGTGGCAGAGGGGGTGGCAGGCCTGCAGATAGACCACACCTAGAGAAAACAAAGGCAACACATACTGGACTCCAGTGGCCACAACTTGCTTATACAGAGACAAAATGGGCAGACAGAGGAATGCAAACCAAATGAATCAAGAGAAATCCCCAGAGAAGGGGGATTTCATCCTGAATGAACCAGATATAACCAAATTACCAGATGCAGAATTTAGAATAATGATAGTTAGGATGTTCAAAGAGATTAGAGCAACAATGGATAGTCATTATGAACACCTAAATAAAGAGATAACAAGTATAAAAAACAAAATTGAAATAATAAAAAAGAATCAGACAGAAATGACAAATACAGTATCATAACTGAAGACCACAATGGAAGGAATTAAAAGCAGGACGAATCACGCTGAGGATTGAATCAGCGAGTTAGAGGACACAATAAATAAAGGCACAGAAGCAGAGAAGAAAAAGGAAAAGAGACTCAAAAAATGTGAGGAAAATCTAAGGGAGCTCTGTGACAACATAAAGAGAAACAACATTCGCATCATAGGGGTGCCTGAAAAAGAGGAGAGAGGACAGGAAATGGAAACTTTGCTCAATCAAATCATAACAGAAAACTTCCCTAAATTTAGGCTGGGAAACACTCCACACGTTCAAGAAGCACACAGAACTCCATTAAAGAGAAACCCAAAAAGATCTACACCAAAACACATCATAGTTAAAATACCAAAGCTAATGGATAAAGAAAAAATTTTAAAAGCTGCTAGAAAAAAAAGGCTATCACCTACAAAGGAGTCCCCATAAGAATGACATCCGAATTCTCAACAGAAACACTTGAGTCCAGAAGGGAATGGCAAGATATAATCAAAGTAATGCAGAAAAAGAACCTACAACCAAGACTACTCTGTACAGCCAGGCTAACATTTAAAATTGAAGGAGAAATAAAGAGCTTCGCAGACAAAGAAAGCCTCAAGGAATTCATTAAAACCAAACCAATTCTGCAAGAGATACTAAGGGGCCTGTTGTGAACAGTTTAAAGGGAGGAAAGAATATAGCAAAAGAAGAATACAGCTTTAAAGAATAAAATGGCAATAAACAACTACATATCAATAATAACCTTAAAAGTAAATGGATTAAATGATCCCATCAAAAGACAAAGGGTAGCTGCATGGATAAAGAAACAGGACCCATATATATGCTGTCTACAAGAGACACACCTTAAAACAAAAGGTGCACATAAACTGAAGGTAAAAGGATGGAAAAAAATATTTCATGCAAATGGAAATGAAAATAAAGCCGGGGTAGCAGTACTTATATCTATCTGACAAAATGGACTTTAAAAGAAAGGCTGTAGTAAGAGATAAAGAAGGACATTACATAATGATAAAGGGAACAATTCAACAGGAAGATATAACTATTACAAATATCTACGCACCAAATATAGGAGCCCTGACATACATAAAGCAGACTTTGATGGATACAACGGGCGAGATTAACAGCAATACTATCATAGTAGGGGATTTCAATACCCCACTAACAACACTGGATAGATCCTCAAGAAAGAAAATTAATAAACAGCAGACTTAAAGGATACAGTAGATCAACTTGATTTAATAGATATCTTCAGAACTTTTCACCCTAAAGCAGTAGAATATACATTCTTCTCAAGCGATCATGGTACCTTTTCTAGGATAGACCACATGTTAGGACACAAAAAAGGCCTCAATAAATTTAAGAAGATTGAAATCATATCAAGCATTTTCTCTAATCACAATGCTATAAAACTAGAAATTAACCACAAAAGAAAAACTGAAAAATACTCAAACACTTGGAAACTAAATAGCATGATATTAAGTAATGAATTGATTAACATTGAGATCAAAGAAGATATAAAAAAGTTTCTAGAAACAAATGATAATGAGCATACATCAACTCAAAATTTATGGGACACAGCAAAAGCAGTTCTGAGAGGGAAGTTTATTGCACTAAAGGCATATCATAAAAAGCTAGAAAAAGCTCAAATAAGCAACCTGACCCTGCATCTAAAAGAACTAGAAAAACAATAGCAAATAAAACCCAGGTCAAGTAGAAGGAAGGAAATAATAAAGATCAGAGCAGAAATAAATGACATAGAGCCTAAGGAAACAATACAGGGGATCAATGAAACCAGGAGCTGGTTCATTGAAAAGGTAAACAAGATTTATGAACTTTTAAGTAGACTCAGGAAGAAAAAAAGAGAGAGGACTCAAATAAATAAAATTAGAAAGGACAGTGGAGAAATAACAACTGACACAACAGAAATACAAAGCATTGTAAGAAAATACTATGAAGAACTCTATGCCAAAATTAGACAACCTAGGTGAAATGGACAAATTTTTTGAATCATATAATCGTTCAAATATTAATCTGGAAGAATCAGAACACGTAGACAGACCAATTACAACAAATGAGATTAAAAAAGTTATAAAAAAACTCCCAAAAAAGAAAAGTTCTGGGCCTGATGGCTTCACAAGTGAATTCTATCAAAAATTCAAAGAACTAACTCCTATCCTCCTCAAGCTATTTCAAAAATTTCAAGAGGAAGGAAGACTTCCAAACAACTTTTATGAGGGGAGCATAATTCTGATCCCAAAGCCAGGCAAAGACAACACAAAGAAAGAAAATTATAGGCCTATATCCCTGATGAATTTAGATGCAAAAATTCTCAACAAAATATTAGCCAACCAGATTCAGCAATATATAAAAAAAATCATGCACTATGATCAAGTGGGATTTATTCTGGAGAGGCAAGGCTGGTTCAATATTCGCAAATCAATCAATGTGATTCATCACATAAACAAAAGGAAGGACAAAATCACATGATAATTTCAATAGATGCAGAAAAGGCATTTGATAAAAAGCAGCACCCATTCATAACCAAAACTCTCAGTAATGTGTTAATACAGAGAACATTCCTTAACATGATAAAGGCCATCTACGACAAACCCACAGCAAACATCATACTAAATGGACAAAAATTAAAAGCAATCCCCTTAAGATCAGGAACCAGGCAGGGGTGCCCCCTTTCACCACTTTTATTCAACATAGTTCTGGAAGTCCTAGCTACAGCATTCAGACAAGAAGAAGAAATAAAAGGCATCCAAATTGGAAAATAAGTAAAACTGTTATTATTTTCAGATGATATGATATTGTATATAGAAAACCCTAAAGTTTCAGTCAAAAAACTACTGGACCTTATAAATGAATTCAGCAAGGTGGCCGGATATAAAATTAATACTCAGAAATCAGAGGCATTTCTATATACAAACAATGAACTGTCAGCAAAAAGAAATTAAGGAAACAATCCCCTTCACTATTGCAGCCAAAAAATAAAGTACCTAGGAGTAATTAAACCAAGGAGGTTAAGGACTTGTACTCGGGAAATTATAACACATTGATAAAAGTAATCAAGGAAGATACAAACAAGTAAAAGCATATACCGTGCTCATGGCTAGGAAGAATAAACATCATTAAAATGTCTATATTACCCAAAGCAATTTATAAATTCAATGCAATACCAATTAAAATATCAATGACATGCCTGACCTGTAGTGGCGCAGTGGATAAAGCGTCGACCTGGGAACACTGAGGTCGTCAGTTCAAAACCCTGCACTGGTCTGGTCAAGGCACATATGGGAGTTGATGCTTCCAGCTCCTCCCCCCTTTCTCTCTTTCTCTCTCTCTCTCTCTCTTTCTCTCTCTCACTCTGTGTCTCCTCTCTAAAATGAATAAAATGAAAATTAGAAAACAAATGCTTTAAAATACCAATGACATACTTCAAAGATATAGAACACATATTCCAAAAATTTTATGGAACCAAAAAAAAAAACACGAATAGCCTCAGCAATCTTAAAAAAAAAAAAAAAAAAAAAAGCAGGAGGTATCACTCTTCCGGATATCAAGGTTTACTACAAGGTCATTATACTCAAGACAGCCTGGTACTGGCATAAGAATAGGCACATAGATCAGTGGAACAGAATAGAGAACCAAGAAATAAACCTACACCTTTATGGACAACTGATATTTGAAAAGGAGGAAAGAACATACAATGGAGTAAAGACAGCCTCTTTAACAAATGGTGTTGGGAAAATTGGACATCTACCTGCACAAAAATGAAACTAGACCATCAACTTACACCATTCACAAAAACAAACTCTAAATGGATAAAAGACTTAAACGTAAGCCGTGAAACCATAAGCATCTTAGAAGAAAACATAGGCAGCAAGCTCTCAGACATCTGTAGCAGCAATATATTTGCCGATTTATCTCCACGGACAAATGAAATAAAAGGCACGATAAACAAATGGGACTATATCAAACTTAAAAGGTTTTGCACAGCTAAAGACAATAAGAACAGAAGAAAGAGACAAACCACACAATGGGAGAACATATTCTACAGCACGTCTGATAAGAGGTTAATAACCAAAATTTATAAAGAACTTATAAAACTCAACAACAGGAAGACAAACAATCCAATCAAAAAATGGGCAAAAGAAATGAATAGAAATTTCTCCAAAGAGGACATACAAATGGCCAATAGGCATATGAAAAAATGCTCAACATCACTAATCATTAGTGAAATGCAAATTAAAATCACAATGAGATATCACCTCACACCAGTCAGAATGGCACTCATCAGCAAAACAACACAGAATAAGTGCTGGCGAGGATGTGGAGAAAAGGGAACCCTTCTGCACTGCTGGTGGGAATGCAGACTGGTGCAGCCACTGTGGAAAACAGTTTGGAAATTCCTCAAAAATTTAAAAGTCGAACTGCCTTTTGACCCAGCTATCCCACTTATAGGAATATACCCTAAGAACACCATAGCACTGTTCGAAAAGAGAAATGCGCCCCCATGTTTGTGGCAGCATTTTCACAATAGCGAAGATCTGGAAACAGCCCAAGTGTCTGTCAGAAGACGAGTGGATTAAAAAGCTATGGTACATATATACTATGGAATACTACTCAGTCATCAGAAATGATGACATCGGATTATTTACAACAAAGTGGATGGACCTTGATAACATTATACAGAGTTAAATAAGTAAAACAGAAAAAAAAAAAACCTGAGAACAGCATGATTTCATACATAGGTGGAACATAAAAGTGAGACTATGAGACATGGACAAGAGAGTGGTGGTTATGGGGAGGGGGGAGGGAGGGGATGGTGGAATAGGGAGGAGGGGAGGGGCACCGGGAAAACCAGATAGAAGATGACAGAGGACAATTTGACTTTGGGTGATGGGTATGCAACACAATTGAATGATAAGATAATCTGGAGATGTTTTCACTGTACATATGTATCCTGATTTATTGGTGTCACCCCATTAAAATTAATAATAAAAAATAATAAAAAAATAAAAAAGATTATAGACTATAAAAAACAGAAAAATAGAAATGCACTCAATATACATCATAGCAACACAGAGTAATCTTTCAATAGTGGTACATATATGCAATGGAATATTACTTGGACAGAAAAAAGGAATAAAATCTTATCTGTTGTAAAAGCATGGGTAAACCTAGAAAATATTATGGTAAGTGAAATAAATCAGTCAGAGAAAGACAAATATCATATAATTTCACTTACATGTGAAATCTAAAGAACAAAATAAATGAACAATCAGAATTGAAACAGATTCATAGTCACAGAGAATAGATTGGTGGTTTCCAAAGGGGAGGGAGTCTGGGGACTCGGTGAAAGAGTTGAAGGAATTGGGAAATACAAATCGGTAGTTACAAAATAGTCACAGGAATTAAAGTACAGCACATTGTGAAAACTATATATAGTGCCAGGTGGATACTGAAAATATCAGGGGGAACACTTTGTAATGTATATGATCATCTAATCACTATGCTGTACGCCTGAAAACTATACAAAATCATGTGGAAAATAAACTTTAATTGAAAAATAAAAATAAAAGATATATATTTGTGAGTAGAAAAGGCAGAAAAACAGTGATAAATATTGCATAATTCAGAACAAGTGGGAATTAGAAAGAAACAAGAATTAGGAATTAAAGGAGGGGGACCAACCAAATTATGAGTTAATACTTTGGGAATATGTAAGTTCTATATAATCAGCAATGACACTGTTCTCTCTTAAAGTTTGAGTGAATGGGTTCCTAAATCTCTCCGTTTTCACCAGGCACCAGGTGCTTAATGAGAAACCCTTAAAAGAAACCAAACATCAAACAACTTTGGAAATACATCTCTGCAACAATGGGTCTCCAGAGTCCACCACCCTAAGGTTTATCCTGCATGAATGGCCAGAGCAAATGAAGTCAGAAACAATCTGTCAGCATAACTATTTACCAAGTCCATGTGTTTTCCCCTCTATGCTTTCCTTTTCTCTTTTCATCTTTGTTTTATTTCAACTTCTGTATTCCTTTTTTCCTTGTTTCCTTTTACTTTTGCTTCCATCTCATCATCTTTGTGAAGCACAAATTCATTCACTGCCTCAGGTCCTCCTGTCACCACACTTCCGTCCTAAAGATGCCATCTTCCTGCGCCATCCTTTCCTCAACCCACTATTATTTCCAAGTCACTTCCTTTTTCTACATTATGATGTGGAAATAGAAGTGTCTCAGAGGATGAAAAACATGAAAATATTTGCTGACCTTCTTATTTTTTTCCCCACAATATAAAATATTTCATGAAAATCTAATACAGTGGAAGGAGGGTGAGATGTATATTGTGCAATTCATTTATGACTGCCTTTCTTTGACGTTGCCCAGATATTAATCTGGATAGTTGTGAAAAATAAATGAATGAAACTGAAAACATTTGTTCTATCTGGAAAGGTTAGAGATATTTTGTGTTTCTGTATCAATATGCCATGTCAGCCTGGCAGAGAAGTATGGGAGTGCCAAAGCAATGAGTCTGCACAAGTAAAATCTGTAACAAATACAATTATATTCTTGTACAGACAAAGATGCACACAAGTAGTTTTATATTTTTAACCTGTTGACATATATGAATAAAGCCAGAGGATGAAAAAAGGTAAAACAACCTGGAACCTCCTTAGGAGCGATGCAGGACACAAAAGCAATCAGCCTGGCATTTATAATAAGGTATTGTTATTGAGAAGTAATTCCTAATTCATTGATAGCCAATTATATCTATATGGATTAATATGTGGTGAAATGTGTAACTTTCATATTTTCAACTTTTCCTGAAAAACAGGCACCGGATAAGCCTCAGTCAGAGTGTGTGTGTGTGTGTGTGTATGTGTGTGTGTGTGTGTGTGTGTGTGTGCCAGAGACAGAGAGTCAGAGAGAGGGACAAATAGGGACAGACAGACAGGAAGGGAGAGAGGTGAGAAGCATCAATTTTTCATTGCGGCATTTTAGTTGTTCATTGACTGCTTTCTCATATGTGCTTTGGCTGGGGGTCTACAGCAGACCGAGTGACCCCTTGCTCGAGCCAGTGACCTTGGGCTCAAGCTGGTGAGCCTTGCTCAAACCAAATGAGCCCGCGCTTAAGCTGGCAACCTCAGGGTCTTGAACCTGGGTCCTCCGCCTCCTGGTCCAACGTTCTAGCCACTGTGCCACCCCCTGGTCAGGCAGTCAGTGTATTAATACTGTATAATGTGTATCTCTGTTACTGCAATAACCAGAATTTGTTAGTGTTAATATTTTATTAATATCAATATAATATTCATCCTATTATTTTCCTCCTTTTTTTGAACTTTGTGTTTTACTCATATCTTTGCTCCAGCATTTGGTACATAGCAGTCTCTCAGTAAACATTACTGAGTGAAAGAACTGATGAATGAAACTGCATAATATTCATGTATTGTTGACCACAGAGTTACCTGCACAGAGAAAATGGGTAGAGTCAACATTCGTGATTTTTATTTTCATCAAAGTATCTACTTCTGTCACATGTTCTTAAATGAGTGGACTTTTCAGAATATTATACATGGATGACATTTTATGGGTTGTTTCTGCTTCTGCAGACAAACATTTCACAATTCAGTTTTACAATATAAAAACATAGGAATTTATCCATTTACATGTTTACTGAGAAAAATAATAAGGTTTCCAGTTCTTTAAATCCTAGTTTGCAAAAGCATTTTACTGTATAATCTCTCTGTGTTGTATTCCAGTTTACTTGTGGGTTTTCCTTGGAAGACTAACAGAAATCTAAGCTACCTGCTTTGCTGCCTTTATACACTTTGCTAAGCTGTGTCTCACAACTCAGGAGATTAAAATGGAAAAAAAATAGTAAGACAGTTTCACATGAAATAACTATAGTTGACTTTTTTTTTAAATTACAGAGGATCTTCACCATTACAGATGGATATGAACATTTTAAGAAAACGGAGAGTAGTATACAAGAATACAAAATCAGCATTCCAATTGCTTTATCTGAAAGACTTTTGAACAAAGAAATCATAAATTTCCTGTGTATTTCAATGACTTAAATATGGAGAGGTAATATATGTTTTAAATAGAAACAACACTTTACACAGCACCCTCTCCTCAGATGAGATAGGCAATGCTACTCAGCAGTATAGGATTCATCCTTTCTTTGTGGCAGGGGTCATTCCTTACCCCAAATACCCCTGCCAATATCACCAATTTTTATTCCTTAGAATAGTTTCTTTCATTCCCCCCCCCCAAAAAAAAACAGAAAGGAAGAAAGGAAAGCAGGAAAACTAAGCCTCTTAGAATCAAATGCAACATCCACTCCAGACATCTTCAGTGTTGCCCAGTTTTTACTTTTCTTTGATCTCAGATCAATGTCTGGCCCAAGGACAGCTGTCATGTGGAAGTTGAGCACATGCTCTTAGGTGTGAGAATTTTGGACCCACCCAAATGGACAGACTCATGAGCTTGATTTTGAATAAAATAATAGTCATGGGAAGCTGAAGTCCATGCAGACCATCCACCCTCCCAGACATCTGTGATCAAGTTAGCCTGTCAGAAGCTGTGTCCTTGGGAGTTGTCAAGGATAACTATTAGAGCTCTAATCCTAGAAACCTATAAATATGCTACTCTTCAAGGCAAAAGGGACCTTGTGACAAAGAACAACAATGATGAGATGAAGAGATATTCCCTTATTTTTGGAACTACAACTACTTAATCACATGAAGTCTTGAAAGTGAAGAATCTTTCTAGGCTGAAGTTTAGAGGAAGGAAGAAAAAAATGTTTGAATTATATTAAGAATTTAACTTATAGTTAAAATCCCAACAACCAAAAAAATAATGCTTTTATTGGAGATATTATTTTGTGCTAGGGAAATGGTCAAAACAAATGAAAAAATGGCTCTACCAATTTATCTGTGATATTTGAGAGTTCCTGTTGCTCTGCATTCTTCTTTATACTTTAAAATTGGAGCCATTTAGACAAGTATGTAAAGACAAGTCATGGTGGTTTCAATTGGTATTTCTTTGATTATAGCAAATACCTTTTCATACGCTTATTATCCTTTTGTATAGCCCTTTCTGTGAAATGATTTTTAATTCTCTTGCCAATTTTTCTTATTTTGATTGCCTGTATTTATTGTTTTGTTAGGGGCTCCTTATTTATTATGATTGAAAGTATTTTGCTGGATATATATATTTTTTTCTAAGCTGCGCCTTGTATTTTCATTTTTTAAAGATGTCTTTTGAGAAATATAATTTTTAATTTTAAAACAGTACATTTTATGAACATTTTGTCTCATGGTTTGTTCTTGTATCCTATTTAAGATGTCTCTGGCAATCCCACAATAAATCAGAATTTTTCATGTGCTTTTCTGTAAAAGCTTTATGCTGTATAACTTTCACATTTACATACATAATGCAGGTGGAATTGATTTTTGTATGTGTTGTGAAATAGAAGGGCATAATTCTATTCTTTTGAATATAGATATCCAATTCATCATGCATCATTTAGTGATTCAGCACCAATTACTTTCCAATACATTCTTTTGCAATATTTTGGTGGCATCTTATTATAATCAAGAGGCCATGTTTACATTCTGAGTCTGTTTCTGGAATGTTTATTATGTCTTATTGTTTTCTTATCTATCTTTGTACCAATAGCTCACTTTCTTATAATATAGCCTTATTGTAAATCTAAATACCTGGTCCTCAGCATTGTCCTTATTCGAGTCTATATTTACTACACATGAATTCCTTAAAAATTTTTGGACACTCATAAATCAATTTTCAAAAAATTCTTTTTGAATTTTAAATGTTGATTCCATTACATGTATAAGTATTTTGTGGAGAATTCAATATTATTTAAAATACTGAATTTCCAATATCAAGTAGATCATTTATTTAGAACTTCTTTGATTTTTCTCAGAAATGTTTTGCAGTTTTCTGTAAATTCCTGTTTATTTTTGGTAAATATATATCTACACATTTTGTGTATAAATAGTATTCGTTTTAAGAATTTATTTTCTAGTTATTAGTGGCTAGTATATAGACGTACCATAGATTTTTATTTATTTTATGTCCATTGACTTTCCCAAATGTTTGAATTAATTTTAGCAGTTTATCTGTAGAGTCCTTGGACATTCCTATGTACAAATAATGTTTTTAAATAATTGTACCTCCTAAAGCCATCTTTCATCATATGAAATGAATTATTTTCTATTTCTAGTTTGCTGAATATTATCATGAATAGCTTTTAATTTTCACAATTATTTTATATTTTAAATTTCTATATATCTTGAGATTATTATTTTATCCTTTTCTTCCTTTTATTGTTAAGGTGATAGATTGTGTTTATTAAATTTCTTAAGCCTGGTAATTATTTGCTTTGATTTTGGCAAGTCAAATATCCCCCTAACCAATTGTGAATCTTATTAGTTACCTTTTCACATTCTAGTAATATGTATAAAGTAAAATTAAAGCAACAATTTATTTAAACACAATTAATATGAAGACAGCAGTAAGAAATAATAGAAATAACAGGTATCAAAATTTATAATGTACATAGTTCCTGTGTATATTATCATTCTTTGTTTATGAAAATAAAATTTGCCCCACCTGCCTAAATGATGGTTATAAAAATAATATAAGTGAGTCTGGCCTATGGTGGCGCAGTGGATAAAGCATCAACCTGGAAGGCTGAGGTTGTCGGTTCAAAACACTGGGCTGGCCTGGTCAAGGCACATATGGGAGTTGATGTTCCCTGCTCCTCACCTTGTCTCTCTCTCTCTCTCTCCTCTCTAAAATTAATAAAAATAAAATCTTTAAAAATAATAATATAAGTGAGTAGAAGTGAAAATGCATGGTAAACTATAAAGAAGAATTATAATTTCAAAGAGTTAATTATCATTATAATTCATTTTAGCTCTGTTTAATAAAATAATAATGACTTAAATTTTCTTCCCTAGTACCTGTATTATTCTTCAACATTAAAACAGGGTTTGCCTAAAGATTTTCTTCCCCAAAACTTTTCACATGGCCATAACTGACACATGAGAAAGTTTCAATGAGTCTTTACCAGGCTGTTGTAGTAAACAAAGTTTTTATCTTGCTTTCAATTTAAAGTGGATAATAAGCCATATTCTTATATTTTGGTAAAAAAAAATACTGCAATTTTACATGGCTATAGTACAAACATAGCTTTCTACAATGAACTCTCTGGTTTACGCACACTCAGGTCAGTACAAGCACAGTGGCCCTTTCTGTCCAGTTTCCCAGATCGGAAAAATGAGACACTAACCGAACTCTCTGCCCCACTCTGTTAGACAATTCTGTGTGGTAAGATGCTTCTCCCTATATTCAACCTTTATGCTACCTAAGAAGAAAGAATGAATAAAATCAAATTTAAACTAGAAGACAGATGATAATGTCTAATTTAAGCTTGCTAATTATATTCAAAAGTTAGATTTCCTCTGAAAAAAATTAGACACAAAATTTCTTTTTGGAGTTTTCTTTCTCATTTATCTTCCAGCTCTATAACTTCTTACTGGTTCATCAGTTAGCCTGGTGATGGAATTCTAGAATAGATCATGTCTTCTGAAATGATAAGAACTCCACACTTGAATACAAGAGCAGGGCTACACTGGCTCTCTACAGCAAGTTTCATGGTGTTAGCTTCCACAGCCAGTCAGCTCTTATGTTGAGTTCATCAAATGAATTTAGGGAACAAGACCAGCATTTGGCCTCCAAACACCTTCCCTATTATTATCTCTCCATTTGTTTTGGTGGTATTTCTATGGCTTAGCATGCGTACTTATGGCCAAGACAAACAGAAGATAATGGAGGAATGCTGGCAGAGTTCACAGAAGGAAAACATAAACATCTAAGAAAAACCATGCTGATGAAAAGGCACATCTATAAATAAAATGACTCTAAACTGTGGGTCTAAGTTTACTGTGACAAACGCTTGTGATTTCTATTCATAAAAATCAAAGGTACTTAAAGAAATTATTTTTTAAAAAAATAAGGTCATGGTTTGTGATGAGAGACTTTCTCTTTATAAAAATTCTTTTACTAGCAACTTTACCTAAACATTTTAATTCCCCATGGAATATCAAATAAAAGAAAACACATACTCAACAAGATTAAAAGTGTGTTGAGGGGAAAGCCACAATTAATTAAATTATAATCTAGTTTTCCTGAACGTTAAAACTTTAAGTATGTTATACTCTTGTGAACATTTAATTATTTTGTGCAAATTATCTGTTAAAAATAACTCCTGATACATTAAAAAGCATTTGTTGTTGATGTTGTTGAACTTCGATATTGTCAGAAATAGACTTAGTTACTCATGATTGGCATGACAATCCTTAAATGATTTTAGAATAAGCTGGGGTAAGAATCCTAGATAAATAAAAATTCTGAAATTTAAAAGGAAAATAATTTGTGAGATATTAGCTATCTTAAAATGATCACAACTACCTACCAGATCTTACCCAGATGAAATTCATTACCTTGAAATTCAACATCTTGGCAAAGTCTTCAACACTAATTAAAATAATAGCAATAGAAGAGCATCCCCAATTACTCTGTTTAGGATAAAATTACAAGGGCTATAAATCTCCAAGCTTCAGGGCATAAACTTATCACCAGCTGGGGTGAAAAAAAATGTCTACCTATTGTGTAATTTTGAAAAATTAGGTACATTATATGTTTTACTCCTTCAGAAACATCTGGTGCAGGCTATTTAAGACTCTTTTGCTCTGAACACAGGGACACTACTAGGTTATGCTATAGATATTCTGTGAGATATACAGTGTGTCCATAAAGTCATGGTGCACTTTTGACGGGTCACAGGAAAACAACAAAAGACGATAGAAATGTGAAATCTGCACCAAATAAAAGGAAAACCCTTCCAGTTTCTGTAGGATGATGTAGCAGCATGTGCACATGCAGCGATGATGACGTAACACCATGTATACAGGGGAGCAGCCCATGGTCATGCCAGTGGAGATGTGGACAGTACAGAGGAAAGTTCATTGTGTTCTGTGGCTCATTAAATTCGAATCCGTGACCAAAGTGCAACATGAATATCAGAGCGTTTATAATGAAGCGCCACCATATAGGAATAATATTACTTGGTGAGATAAGCAGTTGAAGGAAACAGGTAGTTTGGTGGAGAAACCCCGTCTGTTAGGCCATTAGTCAGTGACGAGTCTGTAGAGGCTATATGGGATAGCTACCTAAGGAGCCCTAAAAAATCTGTGTGTGCATGTGCTCGACAATTACACCTAAGCAAGGCTACAGTTCATAAGGTGTTAAAGAAACATCTCTGTTTTACGGGGTACAAATTGTGGCTGTTGCATGCTATCAAACTGGCAGATAGACCCACACGATGCGTGTTTGCTACAGATATTTCATGAAATTGACAATGATACAAGATTTTTGCAGAAGATTGCGTTTAGCAATGAGGCGACCTTCCATATCTGTGGACATGTTCATTGCCATAACGTCCGAATATGGGCTGCTGAACATCCTCATGCCTAAGTTGAGTACGAACGTAACACCCCTAAAGTGAACGTGTGGTGTGTGGCCTGATGCATGATAAGGTGATAGGCTCATTTTTTTTCGCGGAGCAGTCTGTGACGGCAAACACCTATCTTGACATGTTGGAATTGTATGCAGTGCCACAATTTCCAGAAGGTATCATCTTTCAACAGGACGATGCTTCTCCACATTATGCCACAATTGTTTGTGAGTTTCTAGATAGAACATTCCCCTGGCGGTGGATAGACAGGGGTTCTTTCAAGCCATGGCCACCACGATCCCCAGACCTGATGCCCTTAGACTTTTACTTTTGGGGTTATGTGAAGCAACATGTGTACACTGAATGTATCAATGACATTAATCACTTAAAACAGAGAATCACAGATATTATTCACTCTACTACACCAGACGTTCTTACCCATGTGTGGCAAGAACTTCACTATCGTTTAGATGTGTGTAGGGCAACAAATGGAGCCCACCTCGAAATGCACTGAATAGGTATGAAACTGGGAGAGTTTTCCTTTTATTTGGTATAGATTTCACATTTCTATGGGTTTTTGTTGCTTTCCTGTGACCAGTCAAAAGTGCACCATGACTTTATGGACACACTGTATATCTCTCTATATATCTATATCTATGTCTATCTATCTACCTATCATCTATCTATCTATTTATCATCTATCTATATAGATATAGATATAACTTATAATTCAGGTCTTGGTAAAGGAATGCTGAATTCTTCGTCTTAATATTATTGTTTCAAATTCTTCCCAAGGTGTTTACAGATGCCAAGGAGAACATTAGAAATTTAAGAGTTCAAATTTTGGTATTGGTCCCTTTATCGTAAAACAGAGGCAACATAATTATAGACAATATTTGGTAGTCCCCAAAAAGGAAAAAATAAAACTAAATAAATGTCCGTGGACTTTGACCTACTATAGGAGATTGACAAAGGAGAGAAATGGATACAGTACATGCTGTTCTACAACAGCTCTCCTCTTACGCCTGTCCTTGCTATTCAGATAAAAAGGCTGATTTACTTTCAGGCCAAATAGATGTAAAACTGCATGAGGAAAGTACTGTAGCATCTCTTCTCCTGTTTACTAGGTTAGGTGAGAAGAAGGAAGAGGGAGGTAAAACCCAGATGTCAGAGAATGACTGCAGCACAGGATTCTGCCTCTGTTCTGGGAAAAGTGTTCAAAAGTGTCTCCGGAGGTCAACATCACTATATAGAAGCCCAGGAATACAGAAAATGGTAGCTTAGGGGATAGAAGGAAGAGAGTCCAGAAAGTGAGAAGCAGACCATTGCAATGAACATTGAACAGTGTTTTTAGAAATGGTTAGTAAAGGTTAATAAAAACTAATGGGTATTAATCAGTTACTAATAATGCTTATACTTACTTATCTGTTGTCCCTAAGTAAAAGGGGCCTCCAAAAAACCCAAAAGAAAATTATGAGGCAAGTAGCTCTTTATCATGTTTTACTCTCTTCTATCAAATTCCGAATCACAAACTTGGCAACATAGGCTAAATAAACAGAGCTGCAGGGTTGTTGTTTTTTAATATTTAAATTTAATTTAAATGCCTTTAGGATCATATTTTTCCAATTCATCCTCGTCCTTGATGCTCCTTAATGATTTAGCCCCAGTGTTTTCATATCCAGAAATTGTACTCATGGATGGCAAAAGCATTAATATTTAAAAATATTAGATAAAAGTATCATGCTTGTATATAGTTCTATTTTATATAATTTGCTTTATTGCAAGGCACTACATCCAGAATTTTTATAGCTTTACTGTAAAAAAAATCCTATGAAAAAGTTAATTTCCAGCATTCTTGTTTCCCATTAGAAACAATAGCAATACCAAGTTTTAAAGCTCCGATTTCTCAAGCTCTGATGACCACCATAGTCTATGAAAAACTTCCAAAATGTTGACTTTTCCTTCAACCACAGAGCCAACTACAGAATTCTGACTAAATGTTAGCTGGCACTGGACAGAGACTGCATTCCTCTCCATATACAACTCTGTAAGGCTCCATTTGTGTACTCTGGCTTTTTCCCCCTAGAAGAGCACTCCATTGCTTATGGTCATTCCGTAGCTCATTATAGAGCCCAGGAGGGTCCCTGCCACACTTTTATGTGGGATCAGTGGCTCTGTTATCAGGCACATTCTCTATTCCCTCTGAAAGGCATCTGCAAACAACTATTCTTCAGGATTAGTGCATTCTGAGTAGTGGTAGTATAAATGATGGCCATATTATTGCAATTAGATGAATTCTAAAACTCTTAATTGTGACTAAATTAATGCCAAATAAGATAGTTTTTAGTTTGCAAGTTTTTAAACATAAACAGAAAGTGTTACCATACAATTTTTCTGATATTTTCTGGTAGTTAATCTTCAAGGAATTGCCACATGTAAGTAAGTCATTGCTGGTGACTTGAGATTTGTGAATTGTTAACCCAGAGTCAGCCAAGCAGATTCCAACACTAGGGGTAGCAGCAAGCTGGGCTTCTACTGAGGTGACGTTACCTTTCTATATCTCAACTTACCTCCAGGGACTTCTGGGAAATTTGGGAGATTCAGGTCACAGGTCGAATGCCAAACCTACTCTAGTCTAATGCTGTTAGAACATTGGCTTGCTATAAAATTGTGGAGGGTTTAGAGAGTGACTCTATGTCAGCTTTGTGTGGCTGCATAAAAAATCACCACCAATTTAGCAGGTTAAAACAACACCTGTTTATCATCTCACAGTTCCATCGGTCAGAAGTTGAAGCACAGCTTATTTGGGTTCTCTGCTCACATTCAAGGTGTTAGCGACTGAGTTCTCATCTGAGACTCCACTAGGGCAAGCAATAATCACTTCCCAGCATCTTGAGGTCATTGGTGGAATTATTTCTTGCAGCTGTATGACTGTCTTCTTGCTGACCCTCAGTGAGGCATTGCTGTCAGCTCCCAGTGACGCCGTCACGTCCTTACATTCAGCCCACTCAGGTTACATTTGTCCCATTCAAGCCAGCAATGAAGAATCTCCTATTAAAGCCCATCTTACACTTCAAATCTCTTTTTCCAGAAAAAGTGCAGCCCACTTTAAGGGCAAACTTAAAAGACTTAAAGACCAGGGTAATCTCCTTTTCTTATAATCAACTGATTTGGGATCTTATATCTGCAAAATTCCTTCAGGACAGCACTTAGACTAGTGTTAGTAATTGACCAACTGGGAGAAGCTGTGTGTGTGTATACCAGGTGTTGGAAATCTTAAGTTCAATCAGAAAAGCAAAACTGATGGGATATATAGATACAGATAGACAGAGAGATTGATAGATCGATTTATTACAAGTACTGGCTCACACAATTGTGGGGGTTGACTAAGCAATCTGTAATCAGAAAGCAACAAGCACAGGAAGGCAAGAAAACACAACATAATAGGCCAAGACTGTTGTTCACAGGTAGAATTCCTTCCCTCTCCCAGACCATGCCTGTGACCTGACAAGGAGCAATGGGGTTCAGGACACACTACAAAATATGATACACATTGGCATATTAACTATTTTAAGCTGAAAAAGTTTGAGATATGAGCCTGACCTATACCCAGGGTCAAGAATCATCCTTATCTCTGGAGACAGAAACACTGAGGAGAATCTGAACAAATAGGCCTTGCTAAGTTTCCTTTAGTTTACCACACTGTCTCGTACTCTTTGATCTATTATATTTCTACATCACTATTCACTCTTTTATCAAACCTACCATAAAAATACTTAAGTTGAACTGGTTCTTCAGGTCTTCTTTTGCTTATGAAGGTGCTCATAAAAATTCATCTAAAACATACTAAATAAATTTGTATGCTTATTTCCTATTAATATGTCTTTATTAGTTTAATTTTCAGGCACAGCCAAGGACCCTCAAAAGAGCAAAAGAAATTTTTTCTCCCATTTAACTTTTTCTTCCTTTTGAGTTAAAAAATCACTTAGGCCTGGTTTATAGATGACCCTTGATATGCAGGCCCCATCTGAAAGCAGAGAGCTGTGACACCACAGCGCCCCTGTGGGCCAGACATGAGGAATGGTGATGAAAAAAAATTCTTCCTGTGGGAAGAACTCCCTCTGAGCAGTGAATCAGCTGTTCACTGTGTCTGGAAGGAGAAATAGCCAGAGTCTATATCAACAGCATGAGTCTACTATCAGTTCATGGGCTGTGGCTAATAATTTGGCTAGATGGTCATGGACCTGGAAAGGATATGATAGGAAAATTGGCTAAACAATGTCCCGGGGAAGAGGTATGTGGATAACCTCTCTAAATGGGCAAACAACATGAATATTTGTGTCCCACATTACCAAAGCATAACCTCAGCAGAGGAGAACTTTAAACATCAAGTGGCTAAGATGTCCTGTACAGTGGATTGATTTTTAGTTAGCCTCTTTCCCCTGTCACTCCCTTCAGTGACAGAGGAAAGCCAATGGGCTCATGACCAAAATGACCATGGTGATTATGATAATTAATGGGATGGAGATTATGTATGGGTTCAGCAACATTTACTTCTATTCACCAAGGCTCACCTGACTACAGTCACTGCTGAGTACCCACTCTGCCAGCAGCACAGACCAATAGTGAGTCCCCTATGTGGCACCATTCACAGGGTGAATAGCCAGCTATCTGGTGGCAGTCTGAGTAGATTGGATTGCTTTGTTTGTATGGAATAGACATTTTCTCTGGATACAAATTTGCCTTACCTGTCTGCAAATCACCTCAGCTGGTCGTGCTTCTTTGCCTGTTGGAGTGATCCAGACCTTCATAGCTGAAGTTTGTGGGCTATCCAGTCCTAATTGATTTGGGCTGCTGTAGTTTTCCATTGACATCAATTACAGGACATGAGAATACTGAGAAATACCCTAGAGGATCTCCTGTAGTACAAACATATTGCCCCCATTATGTAGTAAAAGCCCAATTTCTCCTTGGTAGTCAGATCAACACAGTAAACCTATTTGACATCATGGACTTTCAGAATACCTTAAAGTAAGTAGTACATTGTCAAGGTATTCTACACAGCACTGTTTCTTACCAGTGAACTCATTCCAAAGCAAACAAAATTCAGTAATGTGCTTATGGTCATGGGATTTATTGGTTATATCAGGCCTACCATTAACCTAAAGTGGCTACTTGATAGAATGGTGGAATGGCATTTTGAAGACTCAATTATGACACCAATTAGGTGGTAATGTATTGTGGGGCTGAGGTAATGTCCTCCAAGATGTGTCCCTGCCCTTATTCAGCATTCAATTCATGGTGTTATTTCTCCCACTGTCAGGATTTATTGGTGCATGAATCAAGGGATGAAAATGGAAACAGCTCCACTCATACTACCCCTAGTGTTGTACTAGCAAAAGGTTTGCTTTCCATCCCCATAACCTTAGGTTTTGCTCATCTGAACATTTTAGATCCTCTACCAGTGAACATGAAAATTATTCCACTGAACTGGAATTTGAGACTTTCACCGTGCCATTTTGTACTCCTCTAAACAAACAAACAAACAAACAAACAAACAAAAATGAGAATTACTGTTCTAGCTAGGTAATTTATTCGGATGGCCAAAGGGAAACTATACAATGGAAGTGATGAAATGAATGTCTGGAATGCAGTCAGTCCTCTAGGCACCTCTTATTACTCCCATGTCCTGTGATTAAAATCAATTGAAGCCTGACCAGGCGGTGGCGCAGTGGATAGAGCGTTGAACTGGGATATGGAGGATCCAGGTTCGAGACACCGAGGTTGCCAGCTTGAGTGTGAGCTCATCTGGTTTGAGCAAGGTTCACCAGCTTGAGCCCAAGGTCTCTGGCTCAAGCAAGGGGTCACTTGGTCTGCTGTAGCCCCCCCCCCCCCCGTCAAGACACATATGAGAAATCAATCAATGAACAACTAAGGAACCGCAACAAAGAATTGATGTTTCTTATCTCTCTCCCTTCATGTCTGTCTGTCCCTATCTGTCCCTCTCTCTGACTCCCTGTCTCACCCAAAAAAATAAAAAATCAATTGAAAATTACTACAACCCAGTTTATATAGGACTGTTAATGGCTTATAGTCTTTAGGAATTAAGGTTTTGGTCAACCCAACAGGAAAAAACCATGACCAGTTGAAGTACTTGATGAGGACAAAAGAATATGAAATGGGTAGTGAAAGAAGATAGCTATAAATACTATCTATAATCAAATGACCAGTTACAGAAATGAATATTGAAATTCATTTTGAAGACTCAATTATGAGTCTGTTATGAGCCTGTCCTCCTTATTTTAATATATAAAATATGTAAATACAAAATATTTTTGGTTTCTTCCATCTCTTATCCTCTAATCACTTAACATGATAGATTACTTCATCATCCCAGTATTTCCATCTCTGGACATCAAAGGAGAAGAGTGAATATCATTACCCAAGGGCTTTATATCCTGAGGAAAGGGTTTGCATATTTTCAAATGTATGTGGGATAGTTATATCATTATAGTTGAAAACTTGACTTTGTTTTTGTCTTTATTTAGAGATTAAGTATGATCTGGAGAGATATGCTGGGTGCCTAGTTGACAAAGGATAGACTGTGATGGCTTTTCTGATGGGTCAGCTTTATTCTCCAATTACTGAATCAGACAGTAATCTAGATGTTGCTGTGAAAAGATTTTGCAGATGTGATTAAATCCTTTAATCAGTTGATTTTAAGTAAGGCAATAATCCTAGATAATCTAAGTGAGTCTGATCTAATCATTTGGAAGTATTTGGAAACAAGGTTGAGGCTTTCCAGGGGGTTAGGTGGGTAGGGGCCGTAAGAGGGCAGAAAGACAGATAAAGAAACAGTTGGAGGAAAAAAAAATCTACATGTGTACAACCTCAGTTTGTATCCTGGGGTTCCAACCTACCTGCAATTTATCCTTCCTCCCAATTACCTGCCCTACAAATTTTGGATTTACTTAGCTAGTCCCCAGAATAGCATAAGCCAATTGCTTATAATAAATGAATAAATAAATGTACATACATAAGTAAGATGATAGGTATAGATAAAGACACGGCCACAGATATTAATATACTACTAATTCTGCTTTTATGTTTGAAATTCAACTAATTAATACAGGGACCATCTTATAATTCTGCTTTTTTGGAATGTAGCAAGATATTGTAGCAATCAGCAGAATCAAAAACCTAAGACCAAGGCTTGAGGCTAAATAGGTGCTGCTACTAAAAGCATCATGGGAAAATCACTTCCTCTCCTGTCTAAGCTTTATTTGTCTATTCTATATTTCAAGGCCCTCCATTGCCAAGTTGTGAGCATTAGATGAGAAAAATAAAAAATATCCTGTATGTTTTAAAGTACTGTACAGATTTTGCCATTTTGGCTAAGAATGCCTGCATTGTTTCTTTTATTTTCTCTGCCCCCTGGGGATGACTGAAATAGAAGTCAGTCTGAATTTGGAAGAGGTCTCTGGCATGGGCATGAGATCTGCAGAAGGTTTTATGTTGATTAA
The DNA here is from genome assembly GCA_037038555.1 of Rhynchonycteris naso. Lineage (NCBI taxonomy): Eukaryota > Metazoa > Chordata > Mammalia > Chiroptera > Emballonuridae > Rhynchonycteris > Rhynchonycteris naso. Next base: position 163,836,635 of record CM072999.1, on the reverse strand, counting down.
CTGCTGCCCTGAGTTTTGGAATCTAGAGCAAAAACAGTGATATCTGACCTTGTGGAGAGATATGACAACCTTGAAATTACTGGTGCAAAATTTTCACAGTTTTTGTTACATTTTATATCTGTTTTGCCTTCAGAGCATGCATAATGCTGTGTTGATAAAATAAGATAATTTATGTAAAAGCAAGAACATACAAAAAAGATAATCTCCTATACTCCCACCTAAAGTAGCTACACAAAGACAACCTCCTCCTATATGAGATCATATTCTTCTGAGGAATTAAAAACTAACAGCCATGGACAATAAATGAGCAACAAGGCAACTAGCGTTGAATTTTATTTCTAGACTTAACTCATTTCTAGGGTCTGTTATTGACCCAGAAAAGTTGAGTGGACCTTCTCTGAGTGACTACAGCTAATGACTGGCATATGCTTGCCTCTTTAACAAGTCTAATTATGTTATTATTCTGAGGTCGTTTTTAGGTGACTTTACTGTCTTCTTCCAGGTGAGTTTCAATGTACTATGAAACAATCCTTGGAACAATCTATCACATTCTTAATTAAATTTCTCCTAGACAGAGTCAGTGGAAATAACTTGTATTTTAGGTTTATTGGAACACAAAAAAGTTAAGAGCACATGTTAAAGTTTGATTTAGCAAAACCAGAATTAAGTATCCCAGTTTCAAAAAACTTAGCTGTAAATGCACAGGGTATCATCACAAGGTATCATTCTGATTTTAAGCATTATTTTGGCTATAGTTCTTAAGTTTCATTTTTATTATAGTTACACTTAGAAGACAAACAAAGCAAATTCAATGTAATTCACGCTTCATTTTAACTTTGATTACTAGGAAAAACTTTCCAATTATTAAAATTATGTTCAGAATGCATTATCCTTTTAATTGCTATATGTATAGGATTTTAATTCAATTCTCATTCAAAATCTTTGGTAACAGATGGGATCCTCAGGAAAAAATGATGTATTTCTCAAAAATATGAACTAAATATGAGGAAAAAAGGGTATTAACTTTTTAAAATATTTTTTATTGATTTATTTTTAGATGGAGAGAGAGAAAGAGGGGGGAGAAGCAGAAGCATCAACTCGTAGTAGTATGTGCCTTGACTGGGCAAGCCCAGGGTTTCAAGTGGCCACCTAAGCATTTCAGGTAGATGCTTTATTCTCTGTGCCACCACTGGTCAGGACTTAACTTCTTAAAGGTATTAGGGAATAGCTGACTGGGACAGGTCTTAGCAAGTTAATTTCCTCTTTTGATAAGTCTGAATGAGGTTGAAATTGTCAAATTATGACATAATACAGGACCCTGCATGGGAGACAGAGGTTGGCATCCATGATGTAGGATTACTGATATATATGACAAAAACAGCCAGGACCTAGAAATGAGATTAACGGTGTCTCAAGGACATTTCATGTGCTACTTAAGGACAAAATATAGACTCCTAAACTCTGTCCCATGTAGATAACTCCTGAATGGATTGTTATACAGCTTTTAAAAAACCACATTCTACTTTAACAATTATGTTTGAAAATAATTTATGTAATAATTCTCTAAATGTTATATTTCTGTGATCAATGTAGTCATTGTTTTAGTTGTCGTGTTTATCAAAAGTATGGATTCCTAGAAGAATCTGGAGTGCCATTTAATTTAAATGACTAGGACTCCCTATGAGAATTTGGTACATATAAATTTGAGTTGCCATGCCTGATCAGGCAGTGGCACAGTGGATAGAGACTGAAAAATAGAGGACCCAGGTTCAAAACCCAGAGGTTGCCAGCTTGAGCGCGGGCTCATCTGGTCTGAGCAAGGCTCACCAGCTTAAGCCCAAAGTCACTGGCTTGAGCAACAGGTCACTCAGTCTGCTGTAGTTCCCCGGTCTAGGTACATATGAGAAACCAATCAGTGAACAACTAAGGTGCCACAACAAAGAACTGATACTTCTCATCTCCTTTCCTGTTTGTCTGTCCCTATCTGTCCTTCTCTCTCTCTCTCTCTCTCTCTCTCTGTCCCTATCACAAAAAATAAATAAATTTGAGTTACCATATTTAAGTCATTTCTAATCCAAATATCAATTAGTTAAATTGATACTATCTAGAAATCAAATAAGCATAATAAAATGTTTCATGATTGTTTTTCAAAATTAGCATAAATATGTAATCAGTCCACTTGGATGTAATTTCAATAAACATATTTGAGAGAGAAAGTAGTATATGGAAATATTTAAAGGCATTAATGTAAAAAGCATAAAAGTGCTATGGTTGTATATATAACCAACTAACTTATAATAAGAATCAGTCTTATAAGAATTCTATTTCCTTGAATGTACCAAGACATTAGTGCTATATAAAGAGGTATGATACTTAAATTTATTTGTATAAAATGTGGGTTATAAAAACCTTCATTATGTGACTGAAATACTCTTAACAGGGCATTTGTTTCAGATTCCTTAAAATATGCATGTCAAACTTAAATTTAGCATTTAAATGCAAACACTGTACAAACCAACATGTTCTAACCATATCATTTAAAAGATTAAGAAAGAAAAATAAATAGCCAAAGGTACAAAAATTGGAAAGCTAGAGATTTTAAAAGCTGACATAAAAGAAAATTACTGAAAAATTCTTAATTAAAAATAGAAAAGAACATTTTCCTTCAAATAAGGCAACAACTTTGAATCTTAGACATTCTTCACTCTTCAAATAAAAACATGTCAGTAATCCTTGTGTATAGTTATGGTTGGTGTCAAATTCTATCAAATTTGAGATGAGACTTTGTCAGTTTGGGAGCTAAGGGAATATATTATCTCAGGCCACAAAGGGTATCATAAAAAGGTTGAAGGAAATGAAAATCCAACACTGGTTAAGAAAATCAGCAAATTAATTACAAAAACTGTCCATTTGCCTGTCCCTTTTAATCTTAATGTCATATTCAAACTATTGGGCATGTAACTGAATATCTCAACTGTACCTGAAGAAATAATGGAGCGTGTCTCTGCAGTAAAACAGAACGGCACTAAACTGATGAGTTTAACCCAGCAGAAAGAGCGGCTGTAAACATGACAAATGCCTGCTATTGATTTCAGGTTTAATTACTCTGTGCAGCACTGACAAAGCCCATCAGATGTTGTTGTGAAGTGTAAATGGAACAGACTACACTTCACTGCCCATAGGAAACTGATGGTGTCTGCAGTTTGCATTGTTTACTTTATCCTCCGTAAACTTCAGCCTTGATCAAATTAACAAGTGCTACTAACCTCCAACAAACTACAATGCACTATGGTTTTACAGCAACAGCCTTGGAACAACAGTTCAGCAGCGTCTCATTGATAACAAATGTCAGTCTAATGGCTGCAGCTGAACCCTAGAGCCCAGGACCTGCAAGTCCTGACTCTGGGGACATTGAGATCTCTTTCCACAAGCATGATGGGATATAGGGAACAGAAAGATGAGTGTTCACACTTACTATTATTTTGGTGTTGATAAATAGCTGGCACCACCCCAAAGGGCTCCCAAATTATTTTGTCTGGTTTCTAACATTAGTTTTTCAAGAACATTTGTGAATAATTATAACTAACTTTAGGCAAATTGCTTTATAGCTTTTCCCTTTTGCTTCTCTTATTTCAGATGTCTAAATTGTATCTTTCATTCAATTCAACTTTTTTCAAGTGGTAATTCACTGAAAGCTATTCCTGAAAGAATGGATAATTCAGAACCCTTGCAAAAGTACATTATTTCTCAAGTGGTAGGTTACACAATTGGCCTTTCTTATTTGCTTTTCTCCACAAATGGTGTCAGAGTTTGCTATTTTATCATCAGATATCAACATAGTGCACTAAACATTTATATATTCAAAGCTTAATACAAACAGGTAAAGCAATAAAATAGAATATCCATGAGCATTTGCACTGTGTTCAGGATTTGCCAAAGTCAGGTGTAGATCTCTGACATCCTCTCCCATGTAATAAGCTTACCTGGGCCTCTTACTCCTGCACCTGTTGCCTGATGCTAGTGTTGAAGCTCATGTTCGGCATCTGTTGCCAATTTTTTTTCCCTATTCTTGTTCATCCCTAGTACAATGAGGGGCATCTATTTTCAGGTTTATATTTCCAAGTTGGCAGGCCTCAATTTTTAATTTTATATTTGTAATTACAGAATCACTGAAATCTCTCATTTTGTCCTCAATCGTGCATAATCTAATGCATTTTAGACCAGTATAAAACTATGAGTTACAACCTATAGGGAAATTATAAAATAAAGGCTAAGACAGCATCTGATCCACTCAAGCAGATTTTTAAATAAATACTACATTTCTAGCAGAAGACAGACCAATTATCAGCTACTTAATTGACTTTAAAGGATAGTTTAACAAATATAATAGAATCTTAACTACAATCTTAAAAAATTCCTAAACTACCCCATATGTGTCTGATCATTTATCAAAAAACTAAGTGGTGCAAAATATCTCCTTAGAAATGTCTCTTTATGTCCCTAAGTTAAAGGAAATTGCAGCGTTTATCCACTTATTTAAAAATATTTATTGGCTGCTCCTCTGGCTCCTAGGTGCTGGTTATGTGGTGGTGAAGAAAATAGATCATACCTCTTATGGGGTGGGGGAGATGATACAAATGAACTACTCAAATAGTCAGAGTCAGCACAGCAATAAGTGCTATGGAGGAAGGTAGGAGGAGCAACAGGAACCTGAAAAGAGACATATTTTAGTTTAGACCAAGAGACTGAGAAAGTTTCTCTGAGCATGTGACATTATGGCAGAGGCCTGTGGCAGAGCTGAAGGTACCCAGGAGAGAAAGTGGCATGTGTAAATGCTCTGTGGGGAAAATCAACACAACTGAGCAGCTGAAAGAAGCTTAATGTACCTGGGGTCCAGTGAACTAGATGGATAATGGCCTAAGATATGGATGAGGAGGCAGACAGCGGCTGGGTCAGAGAGGCCACATTAGGAATTTTAGATTCCATGCTGTCAGGAGCCCAAGAAAACCACTGAAATAAGTTCATCAATGAAGGTCGAGAGAGAAGTTTGTTTGTTTGTTTTGTTTTTTACTAAGTTCAATGTGGACTGCTTTGTAAGGAACAACTCCAAGTCTACAGGAGACAAGTATGGGTGGAATAACCAATTAGAAGGCTAATGTCATCGTTCAAACATATGATAATGGTGGCTTGACCGGATGGTGTCTGTAAGATGATGGGAGTCCAGGCTGGGCTGATAGAAAATCAGAATATCAACAAATAACTCTCCTTCTAGGCACTGTATACACATATAAAAACATATACATATATAAAATATTTAGTATATATATTTAATATATTTAGTATAATATAATATATTTGATATAATATATTTATATTTAGTATAAGATAGTATAATATGATATATTTAGTATAATATAGTATAATGTTTAATATGTATACATATGATAAAGTTATTTTAATTTTAGATTTTTTTTACCTCTACATGTTAACATTTTTCATTAAAAAATAATGATCGTGGACATTCATTCATCTGAATATATAGATTCTCTGTGGACTCCTTAAAATATCAGTGGAGATTTGTCTACTGACAACACTATGAATGGCAGCATAGCTAAACAGTGTTAGAGGTTCTAGTTTAGATAAATTTAGCTCTGTTAGAGTTCAGAAGCACTTCTAGATTTTATTCTTAAAGTTCTCAATAGCGTGATATTTTTTAACTGATTACTTTGCAGTTTTCGCTATAGAGAGAAAAATGCAATCTCTGATGTGGTCTGCACACTCAGTAGTCAAGGTTGTTGAGGATGCCTCCTAAACCACCCTATCTGTTTTAGGTGTTAGCTGAACTGTCCTCAGTCATAAGCAGTGGACAAAGGACTTTTAGGAAAGGAACTAATGCCTACAGAGATATCCTGAGGCAGAATGAGGAAGCTACAGAACATTTTAAAAAGGCACACTACAACTTACAACATGGATGAAAACAATTATGAATCCAAGCCAAGTCAGACTGTTTTAGAAAAAAACTGCCAGCTCTGGAGTCCAGCTCTCCTAAAGTCCATCTCATATATAACGTGAGAGTAATGTAGATTTAGTTTCTAATGATTAATAGCTAAAGGGAGTGTTCTGCTTCTCTTAGCAAACTTTTTTTTTTTTTTTTTTTTACAGAGACAGAGAGTCAGAGAGAGGATAGACAGGGACAGACAGACAGGAACGGAGAGAGATGAGAAGCATCAATCATCAGTTTTTCATTGCGACACCTTAGTTGTTCATTGATTGCTTTCTCATATGTGCCTTGACCGCAGGCCTTCAGCAGACCCAGTAACCCCTTGCTCGAGCCAGCGACCTTGGGTCCAAACTGGTGAGATTTTTTGCTCAATCCAGATGAGCCCACGCACAAGCTGGTGACCTCGGGGTCTCAAACCTGGGTCCTTTGCATCCCAGTCTGACACTCTATCCACTGCACCACCACCTGGTCAGGCAGCAAACCATTTTTATTAATATACTCCATCCCTTTCATTGATTACACACAACGTCTCATCTAGTCTTTACAACTGTTGATCCTTGACATTTGAGAAAAAAATATTATTAAAATACTAAAATAATATGTCTCACTTTAGAATTTTATAATGCCTTTTAGTTATCTATTAAATACTTATGAACTGAATTCATCTATCAAAGGTTCACAAATAGAGAAAATTTAAAGAACTGACAGTCAAATTATATAATAATTTGTGGGAAACCTCAACGAGTTTTACCCAACAGGTAAAATAAAAACTTCTTAATGAAAGTATCCAATCTTCTTCCTCAAATACTGAGCAACTACCGAACAGAAGACCCTGAACTAGGTGGGTGTCACCAGGGGCACCAAGATATAGGAATGAATCAAGAATCCCATCTACCTCATTGGGAATACTAGATGCATTAAATTAAAATTGCCCTTTTACTTAACTACTTTGCTTCAAACTACTAAATCAAGATGTCCATAACTGTGATCAAAAAAGAAGGTAGTCTCAGATGAAGCCTTGGAAGCCATGATCCCTCTTTATGGAGACAATCAGTGACTAATGTTTTGCTCCACATCAGGGATGGCATCAAATAACCTGTCACTGTCCAAATACAATTTTCTTTTTTTGTAAATGAGTCAGTCACAAACCTCTGATTGCACCATTTCAAATGCAAATAATTCTGTTCCAACTGCCTCTTTACATTAGCTAAATGAAGTCATCAGTAACCAAAATTGGAGGAAATCTTAACACAACTGTCGTAAACAACTTTTAAAGTTTTATATCCCATAAGAATGAAACTGTTATGAGATAGTTAAGATTCATTAGAGAAATCCACCCCTGATATAACTCATATTCAAAAACAATAATACTTTCCCTACAACCAATGTTGGCCAGAGCAAATTATAATCAAAGATAGATTTCTTGGAGGGTGATGATACCATTAGATTTAAGGAATTAAAAATACATGAAACTTTTGAGTTAATGAACAGGGTCCTTAACTGCTCATTTAATTCAAACAGCTGTTTGTTAATGCCCTAAGCAGTGTCATAAACTGTGAAAATACTGTTGAGTGCAAGATACTAGTTAATGCTATAAAGCAACACATGCTCTAATATTAAAGGGATTTAATGGGATTAATAGAGAATAAAACATTAACTCCCTATTATGATGTTTTAGAACCCAAGGGCAAATTCTGGCTAAAAAGGACTCTGGTTCTAAAACCACAAATAGTAAACTTCAGCACTGTACAGCAAATCATGGCAATTTTATGCCCCTGAAAAAAAGTGGAACCCTGATAAGATCACATCTGTTCCAATCACATACTGGATAAAATCACTGTTTGCTAAAGTCCTAAATAACTTAAAATGTGGAACCCCAACAAGATCCCATCTGTTAATGCTACAACTTGGATATGGTCCCATTAGAAAATTTTCATATACTAATGTTCTAGTATAAAATAGTAAAGAATCTGGATTTCATTTTATCAATTTTATCTGTTGTCTTATATACTGATTTAATGCAGATATATTGTTATATGAACTATAATGCATTTTTCTTATGGGTGGTTGTTATCATTTTAAAGATAAAACCAAAACTGACTTGAAAAAATAAATTTCAATGTCTTTTTCCAGAAATTCCAATTAATTTCTGCTAAATACTTCATTCCTTGTATTAGTGATTATTTTTATAGGCAACTTAAAATATAAATGTTTATAATATGTCATAATATAACATCATAATGTCCATTTTAACATTTTAGCTATTTTCAAGTACATGAAGAATTTACATTCTGAACTAAATATGTGAGCACTCACAAAGAAATAATTTCATATTTAATACTCTCTTAGCAGTGTCATATTTAACTCAGTAGCATAGCTAAATTTATTTTTAGACTTAAGTATTACGATAGTTGTAAACTTTAATGTACAGTTATTATTAAAGAATGAAGACTAATAGATTAAAAGAAAATGTAAAAGAAATTTTATGAGGTTGGTGAGGTTAAATAGTTTAAAATGTCTGTAAAAATATAACAGTTTAATTTTTGGAATATACTCTTTTAGCCATTATATTTTAATTTTTTTAGAATACTATGAAAATGAAGCTTTTCAGATTTTAGTTTTAAGCAAATATATTTTTAAATTGCCATCATTTTATTGCAACCTTATTATATGATAGGTACTGTGCTAAATCATTATACATACAGTTTAATCCTCACAAAAATCCATAAATATAAAATATTGTTATACAATATATTACTGATGAGGAAACTGAGCCTTAGAAAAGCAAATCAACTTCCCAGAATTAAATTCTCAGAATTAAAAACCAGTATTTTCTGGCTGTAAAGCTCATATTTTTACCTATGGTATTTTAATGCTTAACAGGCATTCTCTTTACATAGACCATGAGAAAATTAAGACTAATAAAGTAAACATGTTAATTAATAACTACAGCTGGGATTAATGCAAATACTTTAGCTGGATTATTCTTTTTAATTCTACTTAAAGATATATATTAACATCTCAATGACTTCAAGTTGAACACATGGGTGCCCTGGGTAGGTTAATATTTTGTTCCCCTTTTAATTCATTTTCTAGACGAATTTTGTGCTTTTCATTGGACAAAAAAATAATTATACAATTCATCAAAACTTTCCTTTGCTCTGGCTACCATAAAATTTGAAGTTAGATTTATTTAACTATATATTCAACATTGATTTAGCTGGGATGAGGAATGCATCGGCAGTAGGCTGGTTGTTTTATTTCTGCTTTAAAATTTATCCATTATGTAAGAAGTTGAGTGAAGAGCTCTGAGCTAATGGGAGCCATATTTCCAAATTATTCCATTGATGTTTTATTGAATGGAGTTTTAATGATTGAATTCATGATGATTAATTTTTTATCTGAAAATATTCAAGAAAAAGTTATAAAGTATAAAGGTCTTTATTTTTTTTTAAAGATGTGCATGAAAGAGCGACAGATAGGGGCAGACAGGAAGAAAGAGAGATGAGAAGCATGAACTCCTTGCGGTACTTGGAGTTGTTCATTGGTTGCTTTCTCATATGTGCCTTGACTGCGCAGGGCTACAGCTGAGCCAGTGGCTCCCTTCCTCAAGTCAGCGACCTTTGGACTCAAGCCAGCAACCATGGGGTCATAGCTATGATCCTGTGCTCAAGCTGGAGACCTTGTGCTCAAGCTGGTGGTCCCATATTCAAGCTGGGACCTTGGGGTTTTAAACCTGGGTCCTCAGCATCCCAGATCAACACTCTACCCATTGTGCCACAGCCTGGTCAGGCTATATAGGTCTTTCAAATGATTATTATTGGGTCTCTCAACTTTATTCCTATATTAAATCAGTCTTCTATAATGCAGTATAGATATATTGCATTAACATAATTTCTTTCAAATATAACTTCACAAACTTGAAAAATGTTCTACTTAAAAATATTTGATGGTTTCCCTGACCAGTTGGTTCAGCAGTAGAGCATCAGACTGGTGTGTGGATGTTCCAGTTCAATTCCAAATCAGGGCACACAGAAAAAAATGGCCATCTGCTTTTCCACCCCTCTTTCTCTCTCTCTCTCTTCCCATCCCACAGCCATGGCTCAGTTGGAGCAAGTTGGCCCCAGGCACTGAGGATGGCTCCATGGCCTCACCTCATGTGCTAAAATAGCTTGGTTGCCAAGCAACAGAGCAACAGCTCCAAATGGACAGAGCATTACCCCATAGGGGGTTTGCTGAGTGGATCCTGGTCTTGGCACATGCAGGAGTCTGTTTCACTTAAGAAAAAAAAGTTAACTTTTTATCATTAGTTTTGAAGACATCAAAAGAAACAATTGAATTAAAATTATGTCTAAAAAAAGCTATGAAAATTACAAATTTTAGAGCAATGAAAGAAATTTCAAAATTAAAATAGGATATTAATTTTCATGAAAAATTTTTTAGAAGTACTATATCCTTCATTATTATATAGGCTAACAAAATTATCCTAGAATAATAAACATAAACTGTTTTCTGTGGACACATCTTCAAAACTAAAAAAAAACAGAAAAGTTCAAGTAAAATTATTTTGTAATACATCCTATTTGAAATGTTTGAGTTTCAGACAACTTTTCAAGAAATGTGTTTGACAAAGGAATGTCTTCCTATAATCTAGGGGGGAGGATAGACTGTTAAAAGCACTGGTTTTTATTAATTAGCCCTTTTTAAAATAGAAAAGCATATATTTCTTAAGGTGTCATTTCTTTCGATAAATTAAACATATCAAGTACTTAAAACGGTTTCAAATACTTGAAACAATTCAAGACTATTTTCACATATAAAATTATCTACAGTTAAAATGCTTCTTATATATTAATATAACATATAAAAAGATAATAAAAAGAATCAGTAATTTATTTATTTAAGAGCAGCATTCATTAAAAGAATGTGAGCTTTTCTTTCAGTTTAATAACTGTATTTTCCCTTTCATAAATAGTATCTATTTCTTTCTCTTTATTGTTAGGAGCAGCAAATACAATTTTTCTAAATAATGTTAATAATATACCATTAACAGAGTAATTCCACAAATAAAACTATGAATAGTATGTAAACAGTGGTGGCTTGCTAGAAAAATGCTTTTATAGTTCAATGTTCAATTTATTTCATTACCAGTTGTAATTTGTAATGATGATGTAGTAATGTAGTAGAATTAAAATAAAAAAGAAAAGTTTGCAACAGATTTTACTGCCCTAATCCTAAAAGTTGTTAAAGGTATTTTTAGTTTCCAAAGCAAAAGATACAATTGGATACAAGATTCTATTTTAAATCTAACCTTATTAAAAAAATAAAAACAACATTAAAGAAACCAATTCTCTTTTCGGAGCAAGTGGAATTTATGTTCTAGTAACTCCAATTAACTCTAATGGGAGTTACATTAATAAATCTTAAAAGCACTGAGAAGAAAGGAATTTTGTTATTATAGGGAATTCAGAGAGAAGAACCTAGATATGATTTCATGTGAAATGTTGAAATATCACTGAAAATATCTGTGAAAAATGGTTAAGAAAGCAGAAAAGTATTTTAAATTCTGATATGATGAATTTGTATGTCATCATAGAATCAAATATATGCAAAACTATAAACCATTAATAGAATTTTTAAGAAAGTTTATATTTTTTCTGATTCTAGTTTGAGCTGAGGAGTGAAGCTAGGTTTAAGAAAAATGGGTAAGTTGATTACCACTAAATCTTAGTTCCCTTTAGATTTTATAGAAAGGTAATAGCTTTTCTGACTTATAAGCATAACTATCTCTTAGGGTCTGTTCTTTATCTTTTTTAATAAAATAAATATATATTTTAAATCAATCAATTTTCACAACAAGCATGTGGGTATCTGTTATTATTTTATAAATTGTAAGTGTTTCAGTGATTAAAGAGATTATTAATAACTTGTGCAACTTGCTCCTGGGCTCTCTAGCTGCCTCTCATTTCTTTGGTGCACTAATCCCCAGGGTCTGAGAAGCTACACGACTTGGGGTCTATTTCAAAATGTGTCTATATATGAATTGCAAGTGTTAGAACAATGATTAAATGTCTACATCCTTAATTATCACAAATTGAGATGTCTTCTTATAATGCTCAAAAGTTAATAATTCAATACTATTTAAAAATAAGTAGAGCTATAAGATATCTCAACAGCTTCAAAATTTTGAGATACATTTCTGAGAAAGTATAGTTCAAAAATAAAGATCATTCATTGTGCTGAAATGGTGATGATTTTGCCTCCATTAGATGCTTGTTAGACTTGAGTCAACCAACTCTGCATACAATTGCAAAAGAAGAGAAAAAAATTAAGGAATATATACAAAATTTTAGAAACTCATAGATTGAAGTTTGCATCTAAAAGATCAGTTATAAGTAAGGATTTTACAATAATTATAGGTCTGTAGGAATAGTCTTCTTAGAACATGTACATCTACCTTTTCTTTTTATTTAAAATCTATACATATATACAGTTTTAGGAAAATATTTCTAAAAGACTTGAGTTCCTTTTGTACGGTGCATGAAAACTCAAAGTACAAAGTTAGGATAATTGAAAAAAAGGCTTTACCAAGAGATTGTGTCCAACATCTGCTTAGATCTCAGACCGTCTAAACATGTGCCTATTTACAAATGGCAGTTTTTAAAACAGTAATTGCAAGTCTGCATGCTTAATTATCTTAAATGTTTTAAGAAATTTTCTAATAATGATCAGGACATTTAACTGTGATTGAAAAATGTTGATGGTAGCTACAAAGTATTAGTTACTAGCTAGTGAAACATGTAATTTATTCTATCCATATATATATATATATATATATATATATATATATATATATATATATATATATATATATATATATATATATAATGGTTACCTTTTCAAAGCTGACCATAATTACCACTGACTTCAAAACAAGTTATGTTTTTGCATACTTACTAGAAACAACTAAAACATCCCTTTGTCTCTACTCCATCACACTTTTTCCTCCCTCCATTCATCCCTACCCCTTCCTTCTTTTCTCCCTTCCCTCTCTTCAATCCTCCTTCTAATATTCATTAAGCAGCTGGTAAGTGTCAGACTCTATGCTAATGCTCAGGATAAAAACTTGTTCTTAATACAGTATACAAGTGAAACATTGATTTTTCACACCTGTTTCTTTTCTATTAGCAAGAGAGAAGATCCAGCATGGTCAGACCAATGAAATTTTGGTACCAAGTCAAAGAGCAAGTGCTAATTTTTAAAAATAAACAAAAGATATACATTTCGGCATTTCGTAATTTGTAGAGTCCTAATCCAGTATTTCATGAGATTCAACACTAAACATTATTCCATTAAAACAAAACATTTTTTAAATATAGAGAAATTTCAGAAAAAATAAAATTAAAATGCACTTTTATTAGAATATTTATCAATTTCCTCTAGAATACTGAACATTGAAGTGATAACCTTTGCCTACATAATATAAAAATTTAAATTAAAGCTATAATAGAGGGAAATGTAGGTAAATATCTGTTAATTTCCATAACTGATAATGTAAACAGTCCCTTAGATTTATTGCTATAGCAAAAGTCAAACTTAGAAGGGACACTTTATATAGGCAATGATGAAGTTCAACTTTTTACTTTCATTTTAAAAAAGCAATGGTCTTGGTAAATAAATATGTAAAGCTTAGTTGGACCAATTTTATGGCATACATAAAATATTTCTATATTTTAAAATAATGTATAAAATATCAATTAAATATCATGCAGAAGCATATAAAAATCTATCTAATCTAGCAGTTGACATTAAAATTTCTTCTACAGATTTTGCTGATGCAACAATGACTTTCATCCCAGAATTATGTAGAATTACATAGAAATATATACAATTAAAATAAAAAAGTAAACGTCACAAAGTGATGACCATCAGTACATGACCTAGCTATTCCCTTTAATAACACACCATTCATTTCTCGGTTATATGCTATATTTTGGATGTGTCTTATCTTTGATTGCTTGGGCAATCTCACCAAAGCTATCAATGAACCTGTTTTGAACTTTTCTTGATTTATTTTCTTCATTTGCCTAAGTTTGACCATATTTGAAGATCTTACCCAGCTCGCTAATGTGAAGAGTAGAACACTAATTATAACATGTACCATGTGTGATAGATTGTCCTACTAGCTTTCTAATTCTACATCCTTCTTCTTCAAGCAAAATATCTTGACTTTCATCCACAGAGGTATATTTGTGATCAAATACAACTGATTTTAGTTGTTTGTTTCATGAAAAAGTTGAGGGTCTTTTCAGAATTCATTTATCAGTATTTATAATTATCCAAAAATATATCTAGCAAAAAATACCCATACATACTCAGAAAACTCACCATGAGGCAGGGGAAAATCTGATCCTTGGCTGTCATGCTGGAGAGCAAGTTCAAGGCAGAGTCTGACCCAGCCTCCTTGGGGAATGATTATGTAGAGCTGAAAAGCCAGAGAACTATACCACTTGCTGCCCCAGGTAACTGTGGTGTGGAACAAATGTAAGTAGGTTTAATACAGTACCATGAGAAGACATGTCCTCTTTGTTTCCATACACCTTGGTAAACTACAATAAAACTAGCAGACCATCTGGCCAATAGTAATAGTAACTGCCTTGATTAATACAGATGTAGAACATGTCTACCCCTGACTTCAGGGGCAGTTATTTCCCCTAATGTTATTATGAGGCAGCAGGAGCATGGGGAAGCTCTTTAAGGGAACAATCAGATTTGTACCTTTCTCTCTGAAGGTGAGAATAACTAGAGTTGATCCTTTAGCCTGAGTAATAAGCCCTAGGGAGAAAAGGGTGGTCAGTATTAAATGTAACAACAGAGCAAGACAGACACTAGGGATGAAATAATAATACACAAGGTGGGGCAAAAGTAGGTTTACAGTTGTGAGTCCATGAAACACAGTTTATTCTTGTATTATGTACTAATTATTGCATTATTTTCTATGTGAACAACTGTAAACCTACTTTTGCCCTACCCTATATATGTGGCATACAGGATCAAGGCTTGGTGCCATCGAATTTGACTTGTTAAAAAAAATAAAATCTCATTTTGTAAACAAGACATGTTGTCTAACTTAAAAAATTTCATTTTTTTATTTTGTATCTTTAATATTATCCTATTTTTAAAAAAATATTCTAATCTCAAAAACTTGAAGACATATGTTATTAAAATACGTTTATACTCTATTTCATATAAATTATTTCAGAAGAGTCAAGAGAAAGATAAAGAAATTTAATCACTGTATAAAATGTTATATATTCATTTAATAAATACTTGTTGAGCACCTATTGTGTACCAGCCATCTTTTTGGCATTGAGACCAAAGCAATGAGCAAAGAACTTATATCTACGCACCTGTAATTTAAGAGACATAATTAAAATAATGTACTTTTGCACAAAGCCCATTTGAATGAGAGAGTTAAGAGAGTGAGAACGAGAAAAAAAGAGCTAGAGAAATATCCCCACTACTACTACAATATAAAACTAATAAATTAAAATGTCAATATTTCAATGGAATACATTTAATTAGTTCATTTAGTTAGTTCAGGAGCATTCACTGAGTACCTATTACGCAGCGTCATTATGAACAAACATTTTTTAAAGCAAATAATATATCATGTTTCTAAAATTTCAACTATTTTCATAAAATGCAGATGTAGGTTAGCCAAATTATATTATGAGGAATTAAACAGAAAAGGGCTACAAACATTATTACTAATGTAAACTTTTTATTTTAGCATTGATGTAATTCACATCATTATAAATTTCTACAACTGTTCCATTTCTTGAAGAGAACCTCATCTATTTGAACAGTCATTTGTTCAATGTATACAAAGATTCAAAATCTTTCCATCTTTTAACTAGGTAAGTTTGTCTTATGTTCTATTTATACTTCATAAATCCACTTTAAGCCCATCTGGAAAAGCAATTATTTCCAGGTATCAACTAATTTACTAGACTTCCTTCTCAATGGATGTGTGGTTTCTACTTTAGAACACCAATTTCCATAGCAAATCAGGTGGATTTAGTTTCTACATTCCTGTTTATACATAAGCTAAATTAAGAATCTTATCATCATAGATGTAGCTACTGGCTAAATAGAAGGTGCAAGACTTGGAGTCATAATCACACAGGCAATTAGAGGAAGCCAGGTCAAGAGCACTCTGATACAAGACTCTTTCCCCTACAGAAGACTACAACCAGACAATTGTGTAATTCAGTAGAGTAATAGAACGTGGACAAAGTGTACACTTAGAATCTATTCTCTAGTCATTTGCTCTTTCACCCAAATTATTTAATCTGAAGTTATTTAAGAATGCACATCTGTGATAAAGAAATAAAAATACCTAGCCTGATCTCACGAATTCAATGGGGAAATTTATATAAAAGATATAAAGGTATTGTCATTTACATCAACTACAAATTATTGATAAGTATAAAACCTTGCTTTATAAATGTTATGCTATGCTGACATACTAAACCTCCAGGAGTAGAAGATCATTATATGTATATATGATAGAAAAAAGCTTCAAATTATTGTATTTGAAATATATAAATAAGAATATAGGCCTGACCTGTGGTGGCACAGTGGACCTGGGAACACTGAGGTCACCAGTTCAAAACCCTGCACTGGTCTGGTCAAGGCACATATGGGAGTTGATGCTTCCAGCTCCTCCCCCCTTCTCTCTTTCTCTCTCTGTCTCTCTCTCTCTCTCTCTGTATCTCCTCTCTAAATGAATAAAAAAAAATCTTAAAAAAATATATTTAAAAAAATTTCTTTAAAAAAAAAAAAATAAGAATATAAAAAGGAAATCAGCAAGTATTTACAGATGGAATTCATCAAGTTCCATAAAAGATAACAAAATCCAGTTTTTAAACTTATTTATGAACCTCAAACACCATGCAAATTAATTGCTTTTAATAAACAATCAGCAAAATGGCAAATTGTTTAAGATAAGATCCAAATTCAACATGAAGTACCATATTTCCCCATGTATAAGACACACCCTTTTCTGAAAAATTTGGGGTTTAAAAACTGGGTGCATCTTATACAATGGTTGTAGATTATTTTACTTGCATTTACGGCTTTTTTACGCATGTTTTTGTGTTCATTGTTTTAGATATTTTTACTTGCATATCCCGTTTTGCACTTGTCGTCTTTGCGCTCATTGTTTCATACTTGTTACTAGTATATTACAGTAGGTTACGTTTTGCCATGTTCTGCCCCAAAATGGCTCAGAAAGGATTTTTGTATACTGCTGAATTCAAGTTAAAAGTGATTCAGTTTGCAACAGTGAATGAAAATTGTGTTGTTGAACATAAGTTTGGTCCTCCTCCAACTGAAAAATCAATCAGAGACTGACTACGGAAAAAAAACCCTACTGAAAAGGCCATGGCAGAAGATGGCCATGAGAGGCAAGTCAGCAAAATGGCCTGATTTAGAGAGGAAATTGAAGATATGGATTGAAGAGCAAAGGACAATTGGAATTCCTGTGTCCAAAAAGACAGTTCAGCATGACGCAAGAATTGCTGATGAAAAAGTTACTGATTTCAAAGGAGGACAAAATTGGTGCTTCAGGTCCATGAAATGAAATAGACTAAGCATTCATACATGCACCAGACTTGCCTAAAAGGTGCCTGAAAGCTATGAGCAGGAAGTCCTTGAATTTCATCGTTTTTTTCATTTAATGTCAGAGAACACATCAGTTTGAGTTGAGACAGATTACAAATATGAATGAAGTCTCAAGTTAACAGAACTGTTGATAAGAATAGGATGAGCCTGACCAGGTGGTGGCACAGTGGATAGAGCGTCGGACTGGGATGCAGAAGACCCAGGTTCGAGACCCCAAGGTCGCCAGCTTGAGGGCAGGCCCATCCAGCTTGAGCAAAAAGCTCACCAGCTTGGACCCAAGGTCGCTGGCTCCAGTAAGGGGTTGCTTTGTCTGCTGAAAGCCCGCGGTCAAGGCACATGTGAGAAAGCAATCAAAGAACAACTAAGGTGCCGCAATGGCAACGAAAAACTAATGATTGATGCTTCTCATCTCTCTCCGTTTCTGTCTGTCTGTCCCTATCTATCCCTCTCTCTGTCCCTGTAAAAAAAAAATAAGGGGATGAAAACTGTAACTGTGAAGACAAGTGAACATGAAAAGAGCCATTCTACAGTTGCTCTAGCTTTTTCCTATAGAACCAAGCTGCCTCCTATGCTGATTTTCAAACACAAAACAGTGCCGAAAGAAGACATTCCTTAAGGAGTGATTGTCAAGTTCATAACAAGGGTTGGATGGATCAGGATGGGATGAAGATCTGGGTTGAGAAAGTTTGGAGAAGGAGACCAGGTGGGCTCTTACACAAACCTGCCCTATTGGAGCTTGATCAGTTTAGGGCACACATAATAACAGAGAAGATTGCTGCAGAGCAGAAAACAAAACTTGCTGTCATACCTGGAGGCTTGACATCCCAGCTCCAACCACTTCATGTCATCATTAACAAACCTTTCAAAGCTGCCATGAGTGACCAATGGATGAAGTCTTCTGGGGACAATTTGACACCAGCAAGAAGAGTGAAGAAACCAACTATAGGAGAAGTTTGTACCTGGGTGAAAAGATGCTGGGATAATATCAAGATTGAGATCATTGTCAAGTCATTTAAGAAGTGTGGCATTTCAAATGACATAGATGGAACTGAGGATGAGGCAATATATGAAGACAGTGATTCGTCATCAGATACAGATGAGGACAAGCTAATGGATGGGAGTTTTGACAGTGATGAGGAGTGGTATGAATTTTATGATGAATAAAACTTGAATTCAATAACTTTATGTAATACATTCTTTTTCCAAATTTCAGGCCCCAAAATTAAGGTGTGTCTTACACATGGGAGAAATACAGTATTTTTTAAATGAATTTATTGGGGTGGCATTGGTTAATAAAATTATACAAGTTTCAGGTGCACAATTCTACATCACCTGTATATTGCATTGTGTGCTCACCCATCCAGTCAAGTCTCCCTCCATCACCATGTATCCCTTTCTCTACCCTCCTCCACTCCTTCCCACATCCTTTTCCTCTTGCAAAGTATTTTCTATTTATATAATTAATAGTATTCAAAAGGAAATAAAGATAAAATCTTCATGTCCTGAAAATTATTATTTCTGTGCTATATAGAATTTGATAAGGCCAAAATAAACCACTAGGTTCAGTCTCCTTGGAAACCTAAATATGATTCTGAGATCTCCTTTAGCAGTCTAGTTACCTAAATCTCTTCTCACTAATAATACAAAGCCCAATATGTGTCTGTGTCAACTCTGAACTTTTAGTGCATCTGCACAACCCCTGCATGGCAAAGTGCTCCTTCCACAAGCATTTTCCTATTGGAAACTTCTGAAGGGCACACGCTTGGAACTGCTCTGTGGAGGCAAATAGAAGTCTGGCTAATGCTCAACAGATCAAGGTAGAAAAGATGATCTTCCAGGCATTAAACTGGGTCACATATGTAAACTTAAGCACAAAGTAGATTTTTAATGTTCAAAATCAGATCTTTCACTTAAGAGAATTTCCAGAGAATTTAGCCTACACAATTACTTCATGATCCACATGCATGCCTCTATTTGTAGAAAGATGACATTGAGGAACCTCAAATGTCATGAAAGCCTCACCACTTTGTACATTATTCTTTGTGTAGAACTGGGGGTTTGAATGCTAAGAATCTCTTGAGAAAAAGGACTCTTTGTATAGGATTATCAATGAGCATTTCCATAGGAATAACATTTAAACTGATACTTGAATAACAAGAAGGAGCAAGATACGTAAACATGACAGAGAGGAGCCATTCTAGCAGAGGAAAACAGGAGTTCAGAGATCATTAGGCCACTAGGAGATTGGAGAGTTCACAGCACCAACAGGAGGTCAATGGGACTGAGCAAGGTGGGTAAGTGCTACAGTGACAAGGATAAAATCAGAAAAATAAGATAAGATCACCTGTGACTTAGCATGCCAAGGCAATACACTTAGATTTTATATCGAGGGTCACAGAAGCCCTTAGAGAGTTTAAGCAGGAGCATAACCTGATTTACATTTCTAAAAAGATCACAGCTCTGTGGAGAGTAGATTATAGAAGCAGGCACCAGTGAAAACAGGGTCTAGAGTATCACTGGAGAAGAGCTGCTTTGATTAATAAAATGTGCAAGTGGACACCTGTCATGATTCAGAAAATGCTAATTTCCTTAAAATGCATAAATTTTAAACTTTTGTCATTTTTATTGTAATAGATATTAAAAATGCAGACATCATGTTAGGACTTTATAGCTTTTCAGTTGGAAAAGAGCCTCCCCCGTCTTCCAAAGCAGAGGACTCACAGGCATAGCTCCCAGTGGGTCACCCTCCTGCACTCAGGGAGAAGGTGACAAGAGGCCTTAGCTTCCCAGTCCTTCCTTCAGCACCTCTTCCATTAATATCAGTAAGACACATCCCGCCTGCAGGAGTGCTTTTGCAGCTTATGGAAACAGTGAATTAAGCAGAAAAGAAAACTGACATATACAGTGACGTACCTAATGAGTTACACAAGCAGTAACTAATCTAGAAGATAAAATTATAAAATAATGTTATTTCATATTATATGTTAAGTGCAATGTTAAGGATATTATTTCATTTAATTTATACTTTAATATTGTCCCAATCTGAAACATGAGAAATATAAGATTTATGCAAGTTAAATAATTTGGGCAAGTTTATAAAACTAGTGAGTACTGTGATTCAAATACAGTTATTTCTGACCCACATGCTTCTCTTTCAATCACTGTTACATCACTTTTCAAACAAAGCAACAAAGTAGTTGCTTTAAGATGTTATAGTCAAGGAAGTCTTCATTAGGAGATAGTGAAGAGTTAGATTTTTCAGAAACAATAAAACGAAGGCAGGGCACTCCAGAAAAGAGAAAGGAAGGAGTGCTGGAAAAGTATGAAAACACATAGAGGGACAGGCTTGAATCAAAATATATTTGCCGAGGGCAAGTGACAGACACTGGCAGATATTGCCATTTAAAACATGTTTTTGGCCACGGTAGTGTGGGGATTGCAGGAGGGAAATGGGGTGGGGAGAACTGGAGGAGGGTAGAAGGGGACAGATTGTGATGAAGGGAGACCTGACTTGGGGTAATGAACACACAATGCAATCAATATACAGTTGATGTATTGTTTATTCATGAATCTGAAACCTATGTGATTTTAATAATCAATGGCACCCTAATAAATTCAATAAAAAATTTAAAAAAATATTTCAATGGAAATGGTGTGTAAACCCCTGGTCTAGCCCAGAACACCTTCTGAAAAATCCTTTACAATCTCTCTCTTGTCCCAGTGGCAGGTCAGAGACAAAGGAGCTGCAGAGGGGAACCGGGACCTTGGAAGTGGCAAAGTCTGAGTCTCTGAAAGATTACACAGAAGATTACTGACTAATCAAGGTCATCACCATTGTATGTTTGAGAAATAACTTAAATGTTGTCAGGTTAAGCTACTAAGAGTTGTAACGTGTTTTACTTCTAGAATGACTTATTCCAGATAATACATAGTGGTTCTGGTGGAGATGTGGTCAGGACATGTAGACTCTATCAGTTGACTCCTCCAACATGTTTCCAATACTCCCTTCTTTTTCCTGGATTGACTATCAACTTAATGCAGAGCATGAGACACCGTCCTGGTCAATGAGATGTAAATGCACATTTCATGAGTATGTCCCTTCCCTTTTTCCCCAGCTTCTTTCCTCTTGTTTGAGAGAGGACATGATATGTGACTTATACCAGCTTCTCTGAACCATTGTACCCATCCCAGAAACTGCTTACCTATAGACTCCTATAAATGCAGAAACAACCAAACAAACAAATAAACCTTTATTTCTTTAAACTACAGTTATTCAGGTGCTCAGCTACTTGCAGCTGAACATAATTCTTAACAATGCAAAAAAGTTGAGTGGGTGCAAAACAGTGTTTCTTAGCTGAGGGTGCTTTTGTCCCCCCACCAAAGATGTGTGCGAATATCTGGAGACATTTTTGGTGGTCAAACAGGAAGAATGCTACTGGTATCTAATGAACAGAGGCCTCCAATGAACAGGGCAGCCCTCCCAACCAAGGGTTACCTAGTTCAATGTCAATAGTGCTGAAGTTGAGAAACTCTGTCTGAGCATGGACAGCAGTTCTGGGGCATTCCAAGAGGATGTAAAGATTATTCTTTACAGATAACTATGTGCCACACGGGATTCTGAACAAGAGTATCATGGATAAAATGAGGAAGAGGGGGGAGTCGTCTGGAATTTTATGCAGAAAAGGAGTGGTGGAAAATAGAAGTCTAGAGTTCAGAAGCCCAACTAAGAGGTTGTTTATTAGAACCTGTGTGTTGGTGGTAAGGAAATGAAAAGGAAGAAGCACACGTACAATGTATTAGGAAAGAGGAATTTGATGATAGAATGACAGATGTGGTTGATGAGAACTGAAGCAAATACTTCAAAACTGAATACTAAGCTAGAAGAATATCAAACATGTGTATGCAAAAATTCAACATGTAACCATTTTGAAAATTTTAGTATTTACAAACACATAATCCTCCAAAACTAGTGAAAGCAAAATATCTAAATATAACATTCTTTTCCACTTCTCCTCTGTGTTGGCTGGAAGTGTTAGAGGGCATTACACATGGAATATCAATCCATGGTTCGAACAAAGACGTAATATAGTTACTATTTAAACCCTAATGAAGAAGCTATTATCTCTATTAAAAAAGCACTCTAGCCTGACCAGACAGTGGTGCAGTGGATAGAGCGTCAGACTGGGATGCGGAGGACGCAGGTTCGCCCCCCACCCCACCCCCAGGTCACCAGCTTGAGCGCAGGCTCATCTGGTTTAAGCAAGGCTCACCAGCTTGAGCTCAAGGTCACTGGCTTGAGCAAGGGGTCACTCAGTCTGCTGTAGCCCCCCAATCAAGGCAATCAATACACAACTAAGGTGTCACAACAAAGAATTGATGCTTCTCATCTCTCTCCCTTCCTGTCTGTCTGTCTGTCTCTCTCTGTCTCTCTGTCGCAAAAAAAAAAACAAAACAACCAACCAAACAAACAAATAGCACTCTACTTATCCATAGACGAGAGAAAACAAGGCACAGAGAAAATGACACAATATTGAGATTGAAGGACAAGCAGAGTTTTCGAAAGAATCATGTAGGGATACAGAAACCCTTTTTCTTAGTTAAGAAGCAAAGCAGGCAGCCATCATTGTGCAGAGATTATTGGAAAAAATAGTGTTCACAATGTTTCAATTAAATTTTGGGAATGAGAATAAGTACAGTTTGAGACCATGAAACTAGAAAGTCTTTTATTTCAGTGAAGATGAGTATAAAACAAGATATGTCTTGAACACACACAAACAAACACATCACAGAATTTAGAAGCAGAAGAAAATAAATGAAAACCAAATTATTTTATCCACTTGGCTATGTGCTTCCATCACATCCTGAGTCAGGAGGAGATGAAAGCTTATAAGTATACTCATTGAATAGTACATGGTCAGTATTTGTATTATAAATAAATTATGGCTAAATAAAACTAATACAAATGCACAGAGCTGTCATTCATAGTAAAGCTTCTGACATGCTCCAGTCAATGTTGGTAAAATTCCATTGTCTTCATAAAGTCCTTAGTTAAATACTGCTCCCCAATATTGTTAAAGTGAGATAATTAAAGTGGGTAAACTTTACATGAACTAGAGAAGAGGTCATGGTCATAGGCATATTACAAAACCAGGCTTTAGTAAACTAATAGCTCTATGAAATATTGTGAAAATTTCATCCTGTTTGTAATTGCTGTATTTATTCATAAAATTTATAAAACCACAGAATTTAACTTATTTATCAGAATTTCTCTTATTTTCTCTTTTACAAAGGGAAAATCAATCACATATTTTAAACTGGGGGATTCTTTCTAGAAAGGCATAATCTAGATCTTGTATTAAGGCCAAGAAGAAAGAATGTCCACTTAGAAATGCTTCCAAGGTAATTGGCTCCAATAAATATCAATGCCTCACATATAATATCTATGACATAAGTTTAGAGCAGGGGTCCCCAAACTTTTTACACAGGGGGCCAGTTCACTGTCCCTCAGACCGTAGGAGGACCACCACATACAGTACTCCATACACTGACCACCAATGAAAGAGGTGCCCTTCCGGAAGTGCGGCGGGACCCAGATAAATGGCCTCAGGTGGCCGCAATTTGGCCCATGGGCTGTAGTTTGAGGACCTCTGGTTTAGAGTTTACTAAATTACCTTTGCTCTTCATTGTTGTTGCTGATATGTAACAAACTCCAATAGATTAAAATAATTTAGAGATAATATTTTTTTCCTACCAAAGTTAGACTTTATTGAAGACAGTTTTATTCAATAAGAGAGGAGATTCAAGTTGCTCCCCAACAACCCGCAAGCATCCTGAAAGTTAAATAGCTGTTTCTCCCCAAATGAAAGACTTAACTAAAATAAGCAGTATGAACAATCTCCAACTGTGAACTAATTAAAGACAATTCCCTTTCAAGGTTTTTTCACTAGATGTCATTTGTGATTTGATTTTGCTTTCCTTAAATTTATCCTATTTTATATGCCTGCTCTTTCTAAGATTTATCCTTTAATGGAGTGATATTTTAATACTGAAGTTAGTGATATTCTAATAGGTTACACCTAATATTAAACTATTTAAAAATTATAGAACAGGTAACAAATATATTATAATTCTATGAAGATAGTAGAAGTAGCTTGATTTAATGAATAGGTAACTTTCTACTTTTTCAAGCTCATTGTAATTATGTTCAAAAAGGCATAACTAAGTGATTGTAGCTAAAGCCCCAAAACTGTATGCCTTATTCCCTCCATAATCTCAGTTCCTTATGCCCTACTTTCACTGCAATGCACTAATTTTCTAATGTTGAAAAGGTAGGGAACTTGTAGAGTTATTTTAGGGTGAGATAAAATCTAAAATCATATCAGGTTTTAAAATTTCTTAGTTACAGAAAAATAAACAGAGTGAAAGTAATGCCTGAAAAAATGTAGTAAAAAGATTTAAGAAAAAAATTAGAACTCAACAAAGAAGGAGTACTTTCTCTTAGAAAATTTGCCATGGACACTCTGATAGCCTCCTGTCCAAAATTATCATTTTCTTATCATTTCTTACTAAATTTCTTTCAAAGGTTATTCATTTATTGAGAGCTTAGGTTGCCAGGCACTGCATTATTTTACAAATAATACTTACAACAACCTTTGAGCTAAATACTATTTTGATGTACACTTTAAAAAAAAGGATGTTTAAAAACCAGCAGAAATTATACTCATAATCTGAATGAAATCAGTCTGAAAGCAAAAGTTAAACACCAGATGTTTCCCTCTGATTGTTTTCTCTTTGAATAGCCTAGCTGTTCAAACTGTCTTCTTATTTTGATAGCCAAGATTAGCAATTTGATCTCTGATAATCCTGAACCTAACTTCCAGAGGTATAAATATTTTTATATAAATTATTTTAAGATTTTATTTATTCATCGTAGGGGAAAGAGGGAGAGAGAGAGAGAGAAAAAAGAAGAATTTTAAAAAGGAGGAGGAGGAGGAGGAGGAGGAGGAGGAGGAGGAGGAGGAGGAAGAGGAGGAGTGGAGCAGGAAGCCTCAACTTCCATATGTGCCCTGAACAAGCAAGCCCAGGGCTTTGAACCAGCAACCTCAGCATTCCAGGTTAATGCTCCATCCAAAGCACCACCACAGGTCAGGCTATAGATTATTTTTTAAAAGGTTTGAACCAATTTTTTCAAGAATCAGTTTGAATTACATAGTCTCCACCATCTTGATCTTATTACCAATCAAAAAATATTTCTCATGAATCCATTCACATAACTTCTGCTCTTTCCAAACTGGTGTTATTCTTTATTCTCAAATTCCTGGTTTTATAAAATTATGTTTTCAAAAGAGTTTAAGTTCATACCATTTTCCAGGCTTGAGCAAGAAACCTTCATGATTCCAAAATACATTTACCAATTTTCCATCTTGTGCATTATTAACAGAGTGCTCTTGCTGAAAATATTCTTCACTGTTTCAATTTTAAGTTTGATTTACTGTTTACAACACATTTGAATTCTCAGTCAATCCAAAGGCATAATGTTGACCTAGCACTCTGAACACTCTTTAGAATTTTAATAACATTTGAGGGAGTGTATGGCCAGGAGCTGCCATCGTGGCCATTCACATGCAGGTTCCCATTGGACTCGGGCAGACGGTAAAAAATGGTGGAGTCGGAGGATGGTAGGCCATTCTGTTTATTGGTGTCTCACCAAGAAAGGCAAGCCACAAGAGAAGACAAGGGAAAAGCAGAAAACCTGCTTTTCCCATGGAGTGCAAAGGATCAGGGAGGCCCCTGCAATGGTGATAGCAGGAACCCAGAGAGCAAGCTCCCAGTCTGCCCCACTTTATAATGTAGAAATCCAAACCCTTAATTCAATCTATAAACAAGAAAGTCTCTGATACAAAGTTACTCTTCTGAGGCATAATGGGATTCCCCATGAGAGTGCAACAACCTACATCAAAAAGTGTGGGAAAGGCTTAGTCTTAAAACCAAGCCTTGGGCTTTAACAACCCAGCCAGCTTACAGCCTGTCCCTCACAACCAATACAAACTATAAGCGAGCAAACATATATATCATATTCACAAACTTATTTGACCAACAGGGAGACACTAATTGCTTACCAAACACCTATGGACTGCCTACATTTCTCAGTCCTGCTGCAGTTTGGAAAGGCCATGAGTCTGCACTGACCACAAAGACAGGAACATGAATCAGTCTGAATCCAGGATATATATTTTTTATTATTATTTGCAAGGAGGCCACAGAGGCCTTTGTTTGAGATAAAGTTAGAGATAAAAGTGAACTGGAGTCCTTTGTTACTCTGTGAAAGTGAGCTACCCTGGAGAGTCACAGAGATTCAGTGAACCTGTTGTGAGTTAGTGTTGGTCAAATAAGTTTGTAAATATGATATATATGGTTGCTCGCTTATAGTTTGCATTGGGTGTGGGGTACAGGCTGCAAGCAGGCAGGGCCCTTATAGCCTAAGGATTAGTTTTAAGACTAAGCTTTTCCCCACATCTTTGACTGTTGCATGATAGGGGTTGGTACACTCTTATGAGGAATCCCATTATGCCTCAGATAAGTCACTTTGTATCAGAGACTTCCTTGTTTGTATATTGGATTAAAGGTTTGGATTTCTACACTATAAAATGGGGCAGACTGCGAGCTTGCTCTCTCTAAGTTCCTGAGATTAGCATTAGTGAGGAGAACAGAGAAAGGCCAAATGGAGGAGAGGAGAAGCAGCCAATATGGCAGAGTGCTGAAGGAGAAGCCAGTTTGTGTAGAGAGAAGGTGATGGGGAACAGAGGTGAATAAGGCTGGTGAGATAGAAAACTTTGATTCTAGGAAACTTGGATAAGTCAGCAGCTTTGCGAGCCCTGAATGGAAAGGGAAGTGCTTTCTCACTGTGTGCATTTCTTGCCTGCTGAGTGCAAGCTAGGATTAAAGCTAATGGCCCACCAGCTCTTGGCTCCATTGTTTAATTACCATTTGTCCGAATCAAATGCAAACCTGCATGGGCCAGGGGGCTGTGATGGTGGCCACGGCTACTGGCTTTACAGTTAAAAATTAACATTTGTACTTATAAGCCATTGGAAATGGTAACTGACATTTAGAAATGGTTCCTGGAGGATATCATATTTTTTGCTCCGTAAGATGCACTTTTTCCCCCATAAAGTTGAGGGGAAAATGCCTGTGCATCTTACAGAGCAAAAAATATGGTATTTCATTAAGTATTTTAAAACACCATTTGGTTCAGAATGTTGTTTTTCTTATTTTCGTTCTTAAAACCCTAGGAATGTCTTATGGTCAGGTGCATCTATGGAGTGAAAAATACGGTAGCTTAATCCATCCTAATCAATACTGGGGATGATATAAAAAGTAGATGACTATTTTTAAAAACAAACCAAAAACAACAACAGCAAAACTTAACTAAAGCAAAATGTGACATCTGATGACTCAACTAGCAGACAAAGATTGTGATTTAGTAAGTGGCACAATATTTGATAATGCTGTTGTCTCTAGTAACTTTCAGTGCTGACCAGGCGAGCGATGACTTCTAGGGGAGTTCTATGTTTTGGAAAATAGAACTTTTGGAGGGCATGGAATGTGAAAACAAAGGAATAAGTATTTGATAATGGAGTGCCATTGCTGGCAATAACTGACCAGTAACAAAAGATAGAAAGCCTATTGGGTTTTTGAGAGTCACAATGAGCCAGAGTAATAGATACCTAGTGTAAGTTTTACCAAATACTTTGTGGGAGATACTTAATCAGTGACTTTTATTATGAGAGCCTTATGAGAAAATAACAGAGGTGGAGCCTGTGGACAGAGCTTGTTTTTGCATGAAGGCAAGGAGCAGAGACTAGCAGGTGCAGACATGGAAAGGAAACAGAAGCATGGAGTTCCCCAGGAACTGGGGGGATTTTATGGTGGTTAACTGAAGGAAAGGTTGATGCTCTATGCTTAGTTGTACCTAGATGAGCGATTTAAAATGCTTTTTATCAGAGATTATTTCTATGTGAGATGGGGAAGTTTTACTAAAAATGGTCACAATATTTCAAAAGAAATCTTTAGTAAGAGAAGCAAGTGACAATGGTTATCCTTGGGGATACAGAACAGCTGGAAATATTGATGATGTTTGGTCATCTAGAAAACCTTTTACTTTTAAGTAATCTGTAATATATGTGGAAATATTACCCATAAAGGGGGGAAAGTCTTTCAGATGGCAAAAAATTACTGGATATGTATAAGCAAAGAAGTAATGCTCAATATCTTATTTGTGATTTTAATTTTGCTTCACCATTGCTGGGATGTTTCAATGCATCCTTACAGACATTTTTTTTCCTATTTTTAAGTGGGAGGAGGAGAGATAGAGACAGACTGTCACATGTGCCCAAACTAGGATCCTCCAGGCAACTCCTTGGGCTGATACTCAGCCCTTCTGAGACCATGATGGCAACCGAGCTATTTTTAGCTCCTGAGGCAGAGGCTCCATGGAGCCATCCTCAGCACACAAGGCCAATGTGCTAAAATCAATCAAGCCATGGCTGCAGGAGGGGAAGTGAAACAGGGAGAAGGGGTAGAGGGAAGGGAAGAGAATCACATGGTGACTTCTCCTATGTGCCCTGACTGGAAATTGAACCTGTGACATCCACATACCAGATGTTCTAAAACTGAGCCAACCAGCCAGGGTCATCATTTTTTTTTTAACAAGACTTCTTTCTTCCTTTACCCCAGTGGTTCTTAACATGAGTTCTATCGAACCTTAGGGGTTCGATGAGTCGGTCTCAGGGGTTCGAAGAAGCCTCTGCCTCGGAGGCCAGAATAAAGTAATACTGTAATTTGTTGTGAGTTCATGCACTTTGTTGGTTTTGTACTTTGAGCAAGGTGATGTTCATGCACGGCTCATTTTGTGCACCAGTAAAAAAATATACCTATGTCTTGAATTTGGAAAAAAAATCATTTTATTTATCACTAAAGAAGGGTTCAGTGAATGCGCATATGAAATTGGTGGGTTCAGTACCTCAAAAAAGGTTAAGAACCACTGCTTTACCCACTGTTACCCAAAAAGCCAAAGTAGTGAATTGTTTAGGGTGGTATAAAGTTAAATGAATATGGCAGGAGATGGAATTGTAGTGAAGAATAAAGGACACCATTACAGGAGTTTGTGATCTTGCTTTCTAAAAGACCAATCAGAGATAGGAATACTAGGGAAGATTTCCTAGATTCCCTGCTCCTACCATAACACCTTGTACCAAGTGACAACAAAATTATCTAGTCTTGGCTCATCAAATCTAATGCTAGGAAAAAGAATTATAATCATATCCCTATATTTATCCTAGAAACGAAAAAGGTTAAAACTTTATATCCGTAATAAGTTGGATTCATAGTAGTCTATAGAGAATATTTCTTTTCTATTTTTTTTAAGATTTTATTTATTGATTTAACAGAGGTGGGGGGTTAGAAGTATCAATTCATAGTTGCTTCACTTTAGTTGTTCATTGCTTGCTTGTTGCTTGTCATATGTGGTGAGACTGGGCAAGCCCGAGGTTTCAAACTGGTGACCTTAGCTTTCCAGGTCAATGCTCTAGCTACTGCACCACCAGAGGCCAGGATAGAATTTTTTAATTTTAAAAAAATGTTGGTTCAAGAAACCAACATGATGGCCAGGTACTTTCTTTGGTTTTAAACATGTATAGAAATGCTTTTTTTATTTAAAAATAAATGTTCCAAAGAGTGCCAGAATATAAAATTTGTCTCTCCTTTCAGACACATTTTTAATTTCTGTGGTTGATCTAATTTAAACAAAGAAATACTTCTGTCTTTGACTTCCCATCAAAACACATTGACAAACACATTGATTCACTGACTCTGAGTTTCCTAGATGCAAGCAATTATATTCATTGCATCAAAAAATATTTTAAGTGAATTACTAATAAAACCAGTTAATTCTCTCCAAATCTAAGCAGTTATTCGGTTCTATGTTTTCTGCAACCTTACTTTTTTAGTGACTAATATGGTTTTGCTCTCATCAAAAGAGTTCAGGCCCTGGCCGGTTGGCTCAGCGTTAGAGCATTGGCCCGGTGTGTGGAAGTCCCGGGTTTGATTCCCAGGCAGAGCTCACAGGAGAAGTGCCAATCTGCTTCTCCACCTTTCCCCTTTTTCTTCCTCTCTGTCTCTCTGTGCCCCTCCTGCATCCAAGGCTCCATTGGAGAAAAGTTGGCCTGGGCGCTGAGGACGGCTCCATGGCCTTCGCCTCAAGCGCTAGAATGGCACTGGCCTCAACGGAGCGACATTCCATATAGGCAAAGCATCGCCCCCTGGTGGGTATGCTGGGTGGATCCTGGTTGGGCGCATGTGGGAGTCTGTCTGATTGCCTCCCTGCTTCTTACTTTGTGTTGGGTAGATAAAATATATTATGCTCACTTTGTTAAAGATGGCGCTGCCCACATGGAAGTTCATTGATATTAATATGTGTTCTGGAAGAGGCTGTGGGCAGGCCAGGTCATTATAGCCTAAGGCTTAGTTTAAGAGTAAGCTCTTCCCTACACCCTTGACTGATTGGATGATGTAGGGTGGTGCACTCTCCTGAGGAATCCCATTGTACAGAGACTTCCTTGTTTATATAATTGGATTAAAGGTTTTGAGTCTATGCTATAAAATAGGAGCTTGAGCTCTCTCTCTCGGTTCCTGAGGTTAGTATTAGAGAGGAGAGCAGAGTAAGGCCACATGGAGGCCTGGAGAAGAAGCCAAGATGGCGGAGTGCTGAGTGAGAAGCCATTTTGTTAAGAGTTTGTGCTGGAGGAGATGGGGAACAGGTGAATAAGTCTGGTGAGCTAGAAACCTTTGATTCTAGGAAACTCAGATAAGTCAGTAGCTTTGTGAGCACTGAATATGTGGGTTTTGGAGCCCAGTGTGTGTTTTTGCTTGCCCGCTGGGTGCAAGCTAGAATTAAAGCTGATGGCTCACCAGTTCTTGGCTCTGTGTTCCATTACCGACTGTTCGAATCTAATGCGAACCTGCATGGGTCAAGTGGCTCTGATGGCAGCCTCGACTACTGGCTTTACACTTTGAGGAAAAAAAATTGTTCAGGATGGTCTTAAATACAGATTGATATGCTAGAAAATATCTTTTAAATCACTTCATATATTATAAAATATCAGCATAATTCCTTTTCTTTTTATAAAATCAATCTAACATTTATGTTTTTTTTCTAAAATACACATAGATAGCTATTTTACATACCTTCCTGGGATCAGCATAAAAATACCTATTCTTGAGTCATTACTCTGACTTTCAGTAGCATCCTATATTGATTTTAAGATCTCACTTATAGCTTTTTAGGCATTTCATGGTTTAAATATTCTATACCTTTCAGATTGATTACTTCTATATTATCTGTCACTTATTTTACTGTCAGAGCAGGGGCTGCTTTCTGCTCTGTTGTCACAAATGGATTCCCATGAGGCTAACACTTTTCATGCATCTTGCTAACAGAAATTGCTACTTCTTGAAGTAAGTAATTCTGAGCCTCTTACAGCTTTATAAAACATAGGTGTAACATTTTTTTCCAGTGGATTTGAAATGCTCACTTATCTGAGGGTTTGTTCTTAAACTAACTGAAATGGTTTTGGAGAAGCTTTTGTAAACATTGGATGTATTTGCTTTTTGATAATAGTGTAGCTTTTATCTACTTCCCTTTCCTGAATGTATGTCAAACAAGTAGATATATTTTCTGTTTTCCAAAGCTGTTTAAATCGCTTTCTTATCACAAATCTCAAGGCTTTCATAATATTATTTATGCACATTTCCCAAAGTGGGTGACTATATTTCCATGATGCAGTCTGATTTGCCAAGGTTCTCAGTAATTTTATTGGTATGTTTTCTTTCTTCCTGTTGGGCAGATAAAATATATTATGCTCACTTTGTTAAAGATGGTGTTGCCCACATGGAAGCCTGTCACCCAGGTGATATTATTTGCCCTTATGCTTGGAATGAGTGTGGGGGAAAGGTTATAATATAAGCAGGCCGGGTCATTATGGCCTAAGGCTTGGTTTTAAGAGTAAGCTCTTCTCCACAACCTTGACTGATTGGATGATGTAGGGTGGTACACTCTCCTGAGGAATCCCATTATACAGAGACTTCCTTGTTTGTATAATTGGATTAAGGGTTTTGATTCTCTGGTATAAAGTGGGAGAGACCAGTAGCTTGATCTCTCTCTCTCTCTTGGTTCCTGAGATTAGTATTAGAGAAGAGAGCAGAGTAAGGCCATGTGAAGGCCAGGAGAAGCAGCCGAGATGGCAGAGTGCTGAGGAAGAAGCCAGTTTGTTAAGATTTTGTGCAGGAGGAGATGGGAAACAGAGGTGAATAAGTCTGGTGAGCTGGAAAGCTTTGATGCTAGGAAACTCGGATAAGTCAGTAGCTTTGTGAGCACTGAATGTGTGGGTTTTAGAGCCCAGTGTGTGTTTTTGCTTGCCCGCCGTGTGCAAGCTAGAATTAAAGCTGATGGCTCACCAGTTCTTGGCTCCTGTGTTTCATTACTGACTGTTCGAATCTAATGGGAACCTGCATGTGAATGGCCAAGATGGCGGCTCCTGGCCTTACACTTCCCTAAGGAAACTATGAAAAGGCTGGAAAGCCCCAGAGTTTTCTAATCAAATGTCTGCCTTCAACCCACAGGAGTACAATGCTGGTTGTTAATTGTGAATTTAATATTTTGTACTTTATTTTCACAAAAAGGCTTAAGACAATTGAAATGTAAATTCCATGATTCTAAAATAGCATTTTAAAAAAGTTTAACATAAAATTTAAAAAAACCTAATGTTTTCATAAACAGTAAGCATTTCAATTTAGAAAAAGAAAAATATGTTTGAAATATTTGTTCTAGTTCTATGAAATACACCATTGGTTTTTTGATAAAAATTTGTATGAAACCACAAAGACCCTGTTGGGCAGATAAAATATATTATGCTCACTTTGTTAAAGATGGAGCTGCCCACATGGAAGCCCATCACCCAGGTGATATTATTTGCCCTTATGCTTGGGATGGGTGTGGGGGAAAGGCTGTGATGTAAGCAGGCCAGGTCGTTATGGCCTAAGGCTTGGTTTTAAGAGTAAGCTTTTCCCCACACCCTTGACTGATTGGATGATGTAGGGTGGTGCACTCTCCTGAGGAATCACATTGTGGCTCGGATGGGTGGCTTTGTATTGGAGACTTCCTTGTTTGTGTAATTGGATTGGAGGTTTTGATTTTACACTATAAAGTGGACAGACCAGGGGCTTTCTCTCTTGGTTCCTGAGGTTAGTATTAGAGAGGAGAGCAGATTAAGGCCACATGGAGGCCAGGAGAAGCAGCCATGATGGCAGAGTGCTGAGGGAGAAACCAGTTTGTGCAGAGTTTGAGCTGTAGGAGTTCTTGGCTCCATTGTTTCATTACTGTCTGTTCGAATCTAATGGGAACCTGCACGGGTCAGGCAGCTGTGATCCTGACCTCGACTACTGGCTTTACAGACCCCAAAAAGCCACAGCAATCTTGAAAGATAAGAACAAAGAGGAATCATGCTACCCAATATCAAACTATACTACAAGTCTATCGCAATCACAGCAGCATGATACTGCTATAAAAACAAACATAGATCAAGGGAACAGAAGACAGAGCCCAGAAGTCAATCCCAAACTGTATGGTCAATGTTAGTCAAATAACTTTGTAAATATGTTATATATGTTTGCTTGCTTATAGTTTGCATTGGGTGTGGGATACAGGTTTTAGGCTGGCAAGGTCCTTATAGCCTAAGGCTTGGTTTTAAGATTAAGCCTTTCCCACCCTTTTAATACTAAGATCTTCTCAAAACTGAGCTTTTCTCCACACCCTTGACTGTTGCATGAAATGGGGTGGTGCACTCTTATGAGGAATCCCATTTCTGCCTCAGATGAGTGGCTTTGTATCAGAGACTTCCTTATTTGTATATTGGCTTAAAGGCTTTAATTTCTACACTATCTAATGAGGCAGACCGGGGCACTCTCACTTGGTTCCTGCCATTATCATTGCTGAGGAGAGGCAGCCAAAATGGCGGAGTGCTGAAGGAGAAGCCAGTCTATGCAGAGTTAGTGCAAATGGAAGGAGATGGGGAACAGAGGTGAATAAGGCTGTTGGGGCCTTTGATTCTTGGAATATTCGGATAAGTCAGTGGCTTTGGGAGCCCTGAATGGAAAGGGAAGTGTTTTACCAATGTGTGTATTTCTCATCTGCCCGGTGCGAGCTAGGAATAAAGGTAATGGCCCACCAGCTCTTGGCTCTGTTGTTTCATTACTGTCTGTCCGAATCAAATGTGAACCGTCATGAGCCAGGTGGCGGTGTTGGTGGCGTGGCTACTGGCCATATAGTCAATTAGTATACTGCTCACAAAAATTAGGGAGTATTTTATAGCTTCATATTCATTTTGAAATATCCCCTAATTTTTGTGAGCAGTATATTTGACAAAGGAAGCAAGAACATTCAATGGAATAAAGACCATTTATTTAGTAAATGGTGTTGGGAAAATTAGACAGATATATGCAAAATAATAAAGTCAGAACACCTTCTTACACTACACACAAGAATAAACTGAGAATGGATTAAAGACTTAAAATTAGACACAAAATTAAAAATTTAGAAGAAAATATAGGCAGTAAAATTTCGGACATTCTCATAGTAATATTTTTTTGGATATATCTCCTAAAGCAAGGAAAACAACAGACAAACAAATGGGACTAAAACTAAAACGTTTATGCACAACAAAGGAAACCATTTACTAAATGATAAGACAACACACTGAATGGGAGAACATATTCTTTGATACATCTGATAAGGGATTAATATCCAAAATTTATAAAAACTTCATAAAACTCTATACCAAAATGGGCCAAAAACCTAAATAACCACTTTTCTTAAGAGGACATACAAATGGCCAAAAGACATATGAAAAGAAGCTCAATATCTAATCAATAGAAAATGCAAATTAAAATCACCAGGAGATATCACCTCACACTTGTCTGAATGGCTATCACCAATAAATCAACAAACAAGTGTTGATCAGGGTGTGGAGAAAACAGATCCTTCCGACACTGCTGGTGGGAATGCAGATCGGTGCAGCCACTGTGGAAAGCAGCATGGAGTTACCTCAAAAAATTAAAAATGGAACTTTCTTTTGATCAAATGATCCCTCTTCTGGGAATATATCCAAAGAAGCCTGAAACACTAATTTGAAAGAATATATGCACCCCTATGTTCATTGCAACATTATTTACAACAGCCAAGATCTGGAAACAGCCTAAGCGTCCATCAATAGATAAGCGGATAAAATATCTGTAGTACATTTACACAGTGGAATACTACACAGCCATGGAAAAGAAGGAAGTCTTACTTTTGCGATAACAAGGATGAACCTGGAGAGCATTTTACTAAGTGAAGTAAGCCAGTCAAAGAAAGACAAGTACCACATGATTTTACTCAGATGTTGAATCTAATTAACAAAATGCACTAATGAACAAAATAGAGACAGACTCATACATGGAAAGCACACTGACACCTGTCAGGCAAGGGGCTATGCAAGGGAGAGAGAGGGATAGAGCAAAAAGGACAAAATAAGTCATAGACATGGACAAAAGGGTGGTGATTGCTAGGAGGGGGGCAGGTGGAGGACGGTATGGGCACATAAATGGCAGTAGACAAAGACTCGTCTTGGGGGGTGAACATATAATACACTAGACAGGGATATGTTGCAGAATTGAGCCCCTGAAACCTGTATAGTTATGTTAACTAATGTCAGCCTAATAAATTTAATTTTTTAAAAAGTGAATATCAGACACTTAAAAAAATATATTAGACCTATTGATATTTTAGTACTGATAATAATAATTCTCATAAATTAAACATCACTAGTATAAAGAGTATTTAAAAGAATTACACAATGTGTTATCTGAAGGGCCTTTCAAGATCATCTGGTACAAATTATTCATTTAAAAGACAAATGATGATTATAAGGCCAAGTTTTTAGTGAAAAGAGTAGGAACTTGAATGTTATTTTTTCTTATTCTAAGACTAGTAAATTGTTTCTATACTAATGTGTCTGCACCAGAATTTTTCCCAAGTTATTGCCAGAATAGACAAGAAAATGGACATGACTACAGTTAGACCTTTAAAGGTCTATAGAATAGATCTTAAAAGTTCTTGTCTTGCAAGGAAAACACTTGTAACTATGTGAGGTATAGATGTTGATTAAACTTATGATGCTAGTCATTTCACAATATATACATATATCAATTATTATGTTATACACCTTAAACTTACATGTTTTAAGTTAATTACATCTGGATAACACTGGAAGAAAAACCCCAAGAAATTGGAAGAAGAGTACTAAAATAAAGCTTGTAGTCATGGGAGCCACCGGCTTAACTCTAATTCAAAAAGTCATTTAGTTAAAAAGTGCATTATTTTAATGCAGTTGGTTTGTGGACTGACCATCTGACAGTACTTCCCTTTCTGTAACTGAATGATGACATCTAATTGTCATATCATAATTTTTTTTTTTTTTTTAGAACTGACCATTTATTTTATGGAGTGTCCTCAAAGTGGGTTTATCTGATATTTTTGCAGCATTAGATTGAGGAATGCCTCTTTAACAAAAAGACCACAGATGCTGGGCTTTTCTCAAAGTATCTTATCAGAAGGTACATACTGGCATGTGTTAGTATTGGTGATGATATTTTTTCTATTAATTTTAATGGGGTGACACCAATAAATCCGGGTACATATGTTCAAAGAAAACATCTCCAGGTTATCTTGTCATTCAATTATGTTGCATACCCATCACCCAAAGTCAAATTGTCCTCTGTCACCTTCTATCTGGTTTTTCCTGTGCCCCTGTCCTCCCTATTCTACCCTCTCCTCCCTCCCCCCACCCCGTAACCACCACACTGTTGTCCATATCATAATTTTTAATAATCATTATGCAAATAGAAGTAATTTGCCTTTTCATAAATACAAAAGTCTTCTGACTAGATTCTACAACATGAAATGACAGCGGACAGATTATGAATTTAGGATGGGTAGCAGTTATATATTTATGGGGCAGAAATGCCCTATGGTCTATGTAATGAAAAGCAAAAGTGTAGAAACTGATTGTAATAATAAATAATTTACGAGTGTGCATGTTTCTGTTGTAGAACACTGTGTCATCTGATTCCTCTGTTGAGAAAATTACTGGCAGGGAAAAAAGGTAAAATCTTCAGCACTGCCTAACGCCTTTTATTGGACATTATTGTATTAGTTTGTTAAAGCTATTGTAACAATTACTACAAATTTAGTGGCTTACAGCAGTACAGATTTATTCTCTCATAGTTCTGAAAGTCAAAAAGCAGAACTAAGTCTTATGGGTTTAAGGATGTCAGTAGACCTGGTTCCTTTGGGATGCCCTGGGAAAACAATTCCTTGTCTTGTCTTTTCCAGCTTTTAGAGGCCACCTACATTCCTTGGTGTATGGCCCAGCATCATACTGCATTTCTTCCTGTGCTTGTGTTGTCACATCACCTTTTCACTTCTATTGTCAATTCTTCCTCTGCCTCTCTCTTATAAAACACTTGTGATCAAATTTAGAGCCCATCCAGACAATCCATTATATTCTCTCCATCACAAAGTCCTTAATATAATCATATCTGCAAAGCCCCTTTGATTGTGTACAACTACATCCTGGTGGTCAGAATGTAGATATTTTGGGGGGCTGTCACATATATATGTACCTTATCACAATTAATATTAATTGTAAGACATGTTCTCATTCAAGCAGTATCTATCTGGGAGTGAGAATAAGGAGGCTTGTAAATACTTACATCATTTTTTATGGTTATTAAACTTACTTATTCAGAAAACTTCTAACAGATGGCCCTTGATTCAGAAAAGAAACATGCTAGAATAGTGATAGCATTTCTGTCATCAGCGAATTGAAGTAGCTATGTTACAACAAATGCCTTTAACTCTCTTTTTTGAAAGTGGCAGGTTTAATTAAGAGTTCCTTGAAGGATAGTTACAGTCCAAAAAAATGATTCAAGAGAAGAAAACCTTTGAGTATAGTCTGGAGGAAAGCTACCCCTCCCCCTTTTCTTGTACCAATTTCTTCTTTAATTACTCAAAATATCTGGGAGGGAAACATCTCCTAAAAATAATACTGACATGTCACATAGATTAAAATTCCCTACGCAGCTTTATATCCTACACTTAGAACAGTGTTTGGCACATGTAAGATATTAAATTATATATTCTTGAATTAAAATAAAGTTTTGAATTTGTGTTTATAGATGTTCCTTTCTATTTCTCATGACATACATGTTTTCTCAGCCATCTTGTTAACAGACAATATAATGTGTTCCATTCAATTAAAAAATGCCTAAACTGCAAACCATTATAAGTATTATTAATTTCATCTTAGAATTATGTATACGTCAGTGGTTCTTAACCTTTTTGAGGTACCGAACCCACTAGTTTCATATGTGCATTCACCGAACCCTTCTTTAGTGATAAATAAAATATGATTTATTTTTCCAAATTCAAGACATAGGTATATGTTTTTTTGCTGGTGCACAAAATGAGCCGTGCATGATCATTACCTTGTTCAAAGAACAAAACCAACAAAGTGCATGAACTCACAACAAATTATGTTATTACTTTATTCTGGCCTCTGAGGCAGAGGCTTCTCCAAACCCCTGAGACCGACTCATCGAACCCCTAGGGTTCGAGAGAACCCAGGTTAAGAACCACTGGTATACATATATGTTTGTGTGTTTGTGTATATACTATATTTATATGATTTGAGTCTTGAACTTCTGTTAGACAAGTAGAACTTTCATAACCTAAATTCTAGATTAATATTACCTTTCCTGATGGTCCCCTATGTTTAGAACAATAAAAGATTATTTACCTCAACTCCCTGTAGTAAGAAAGAAAGATGCTTTGGCTCTGGATTTGGGACTCATTCCCTAGTTGATGGACAATATCCTTTGCTCACAGAACAAAATTTGGACTTAATGCCTCTTCATGGATCTGGCTTCAGGTTATAGAAGCATACTGGAAAATCTTTTATGAGGAGCTTGACTCTTCAGCTACTATTCTGGGTTTTAGGGACTTGAATGACATTTCCCACACTCTGTGAGTAGCGTAATATTTCCTCTCTGCGTATTTTATGCTTTCTAAATTCCCATTCACTTGATTTTTCATCATAGTAGTTACTTCCTGCATGTGACTTGACCAAGGAAGCCCAGGGTTTCAGACTGGCAACCTCAGTGTTTCAGGTTTATGCTTTATCCACTGTGCCACCACAGGTCAGGCAAACTTTTAGAATTCAAGGGTTAAATATATGTCTTGCCAGTACTCAATCATTAAGCCAGACAGAGTATATGTGATCAAAACACATAGTCTCAAATCCTAGAATACTGGTTTCATTGCAATATATGCTTCATAATATTTTAAAGCAATAATGATAAAATAACATAGTTACCTGGGGGAGGGGCTTATTACAGAACCACTGTCCTAGTAATAAGATGGAATCAGCATTTATTGTTGTTATTAATATGATCTATTTACTTGCTTATCGGCTATGTCATCAAGTACTTGATAAAAAGGAGAAAAGAGTCAACTGCTTTGGGTAATATTTCATATTCTACAAAACAATTTTGCTATTCAGTACTCTTTTTTTTCAGAATTTTGACTTTTTTGATTTGCTACAGTTACTCTAAACAAAAGAATTTGCATTTGATAATAAAATAATAACATTGACTAGTCATGGAAGTTTGGTAGCCAAAACTAACCATTCAAATAAAAAGGCACCAAAAATATTTCTTTGTTTCACAATTTTGTTTCAGCAAGTTATTGTCCAGTTTAAAAGTAGGTTACTGTGCAGCAGTAGTTCTTCCTAACCTCACTGTATGAAAACAATGGCATCTATGGAGAGTCAAGTAGGAGTCTCTTCGAAATAATAAGGAAGTATCTGAACATCAGAACACATTCTTGTATAACTGCAACTATATACATGGTGGATCTTTGCCCACACCATTAAAACCCTGCCTGCATCAGCATATAGAGAGATCTATGATCTGACTTTCCACATGAGTGGAATTTGTCTAGATCAAGTATTTGCAAAATTTGTTATTCTCAGGATTCCTTGTACTTTTAAAAATTATTAAGGAACTCAAAGGGCTTTTAATTATGTAGGTTATATTTATTTATTTTTTTACCATTTTGGAAATAAAAACTGAGGCATTAGAAAATATCTATTAAGTCATTAAAATAACAATAATAAATAACATTTTCATTAAAAAATGGCTATTTTCCAAAACAAAAAAATAGTGACAAGAATGACACTATGTTACATTTAAAAATATCTCTTTAATATTTGGCTTAATAAAATAAGAGATGAATTCTCATATCTGCATCCACATTGACTATATTGCCAAATGTTTTGGTTATAATAATTAGAGAGAAATATAGCCTCATCTAAATCTGTAGTTGGAAATAGAATGATATTTTTTAGAAAATCGTGGGTATTATTCTTTGATACTACACCCAAACTCAGCAAGGGGTCATTCCCTATATAGTATTTGCAATTTGCACTCTAAAGCCACATCAGTTAATTTTTCATACCTTGTTAAATTAAAATCTACTGGTAACATCATGCATAGGTCATTTTGAAAATATTAGTTCATTGAGTTATGCAAATCTTCCACATACTGATATGTTCATTATGCAATATCAAAAAATCACATTTGTTAATATCACAAACTATATCAGAGATTTTTTTTTAAGTTATGGGGAGCTGTCAAGCTCACAATGGCAGATATAAGCTTTAAGAAATGCAATTTTTTTTCATTGGCAACAAACACTGTACCATATTTTCTTGAAAGTAACATGCTCATTTTGATCCTTTCCAAGAAAATGTGTGTCAAATAGTTGAGTCTAAAAACACAATTTGTCAATTGTAAAAAAATAATATTCCATAGAAAAATAACTACATCATTTCATAACTTTAAAAATCCAACAAGGCCCTGGCCGGTTGGCTCAGTGGTAGAGTATTGGCCAGGTATGTGGAAGTCCTGGATTCTATTCTCCGGCCAGAGCACACAGGAGAAGCAGCCATCTGCTTCTCCACCCTTCCCTCTCTCCTTTCTGTCTCTCTCTTCCCATCCCGCAGTCAAGGCTCCATTGGAGCAAAGTTGGCCCGGATGCTGAGGATGGCTTCATGGCCTCCGCCTCAGGTGCTAGAATGGCTCCAATTTCAGCAGATCAACGCCCCAGAGGGGCAGAGCATCGCCCCCTGGTGGGCATGCCAAGTGGATCCTGGTCGGGTGCATGCTGGAGTCTGCCCACCCCCACTCCCCAGCTTCTCACTTCAAAAAAATACAAAAAAAAAAAAAAAAAATTGGACAAGTTTTTTTCTTGGAAATAGCCTGCTTGGGTTTCAGCAGGTTTTCAATGTGCGCTTCATATTTCATTGCAGAACATATTAAAAAGACAGATAGTCCAGGGTTGAGATTTAATAAAGTTAATATTTACTATATCACCAAGTAAATTTTTAATTAATGCTGGCCATGAAAGTGCCTGGCAATGAGGAATACAATGAGTATTAATACTCTTTATGACATTACCTTCATTCATACCAAGGTATCAGCAGTTTTGTTCACCATTGCTTGTGCACTGTGAGTGCAAATGTCAACCTAAGCCAATAAGGGAAACAGCTTAGTATTACTTGAAAATAGTTTTTATGTTACAGAACCTGCTTCTCCTCCCCCAAAGGAACTTGTAGACCATGAGATCTGCTGTTCTAGAAACTGAGTGACATTGAACACACTAAAAAACGTACCTGGTAACAAATTAAAAATTGTTTTCAAAACTATACATTCAGTATTTTCTGAGTGTTTATATAAAAATCTAATAAAATATAGTTATTAAAAATAAATATTAGAAACAGTCCACAAAAACAAAGTTAAATAGTTAAGCATTTCATCATAAGCAAAAATATTTGAAAAATGCAAAATGCATTGGGAATAACTAGCATATTGATTGAGAGGTATAGTAATATAGAATAGTTCTTTCTCCTTAACAATATGGCTTAAAGCGATAAAAGGTTAGAACACAAAGCACCAATGTTAGAGATGAATACTCAGTTTGCAAAATTTTGAGTGAACATAATTTATTTGGACCCAAAATATTCTGATGAATGCAGAAAATTAAATAAGCAAGGTTAAAATTTTACATGTAATTCAGTTAACCATAGTAGTGGTTATCAGATTTCTCAGTCTATCATGCAGCTGTGGTTTTGACAACTATTGTTTAATGTATTAGCGCACATGGTTATCTTATATTTCAAGAATAAACAGACTGATTATTTCTGAATGACAATGGTCACTGGCCAGTAGGTTGAGGCTTGTTTCAAATCATTGCATCTAGAAAGAACATTAGGCCCACATATCTACAACTGTGGGTAAGTTAAGGAAATTTTCAAAGAGAATACACTCTTTAGCTATTCAAGTTTCTTTTTGTATCAGGCATTAAAACCTAAGTAAAATGTGCATTCAAATCACACCTGTTTCAGTTTCTCAAAAGTGCAATTTCAGCTAATTTAACAATTCATTCCTCTTAGGGATACATTTTACTGTGAGATTTAAGCTAGTGAGATCAGCCTGAGTAAATCATGCAGTTAACTGATTTTTGATAATAGAAAAATTTGGCTGGTTGGAAATGCTTAAAGAGTGTGGAAGTGCAGCAGGCGGGTGGGTCACTGGAAAGAATTCTGCTTCCATAACCAGGAGGCAAAGGCCCCAGTTTCATGTCACTAACTTCAAGCGTCATTCTCTAACTACCTATCCTTGGACTATTACCCAAAAACAAGAATTAGAAAGTTGACAGAAATAATAAATCCAGGGTTACACTGAGATATAATGTAGAAAGGTTGCTGAATAGAACCAGCTTTTATATTCTTTTGTCACATTCCAAACACTAGCTTAAACTTCTCATATAGATGACATTTGCTTGAGAGCTTGAATAGCAGTGTGTTATTTATGGTCTACATGTCAGATTTTAAGCTTCAGAATAGCTAGACAACACTGTCCTGGTAGCCTGGGAACACATAATGACATAATCATTTCTTTTTGTGAAGAGAAAAAGAAAAGCAAATATCATCACTTTCAGTTCAATTATTAAATACAATCTGGTTTCCTTTGGTGGTCAGTTTAGAGAATGCCAACTTTATAAATCATTGTGTAAAGTTAATATTCATCATCACCTTTAAGTAAGCAAGAGCTCCTTCAGTCTCTGGAGGCACATATATCAGTGGGTCTCTCTTCCCCAAAAGGCATACCAGCTATGAAGTCTCTTAAGTTCATGGATGACTTGTTTAGTGGGGCATCACAGGCATTTGTTCTGTGAGTGGCTCCTCCACTTTGTGGACAGTGAGAAAAGCCACATAATGTTCCTTCAGAAATATTCCTTTCTCCAGATACTCTCACAACCCATGCATGAAGCATATGAGTTCAGGGTGTTCAAGAGCTCCCTGTAACCGAGGTCACCTGTGTTAGATCCCCATTTCAAATATATATTTTTAAAAACTACAAGAAAGTCTGTGAAAAACTATAAGTTTTTCTTGTTCTGATTTCCAGGGGCTAAACCTATTTAGGATTCTTTTTAGTTTCTTAGTTTTAATAGTCACAATATGAAAAAACTACTCCTGAACGTGTAATTTAAAATCTGTAACTACAGCTTTTGAAATATTTGGGTCTTTTTTTTTAAATTTTTTT
The DNA here is from genome assembly GCA_037038555.1 of Rhynchonycteris naso. Lineage (NCBI taxonomy): Eukaryota > Metazoa > Chordata > Mammalia > Chiroptera > Emballonuridae > Rhynchonycteris > Rhynchonycteris naso. The sequence continues at coordinate 163,792,129 of CM072999.1, read as the reverse complement.
TTAAATTTCTTTTTATTTTATTCATTTTAGAGAGGAGACAGAGAGGGAGAGAGAGAGAAAGAGAATGAGAGAAAGGGGGGAGGAGCTGGAAGCATCAACTCCCATATGTGCCTTGACCAGACCAGTGCAGGGTTTTGAACTGGCGACCTCAGTGTTCCCAGGTCAACACTTTATCCACTGCGCCACCACAGGTCAGGCTTTTTTTTTTTAAGTTTATGTTTTTTTTAAAGTTTTTTTTTCTTTTTATTTTATTCATTTTAGAGAGGAGACACAGAGTGAGAGAGAGAGAGAGAAAGAGAGAAAGGGGGGAGGAGCTGGAAGCTCAACTCCCATATGTGCCTTGACCAGACCAGTGCAGGGTTTTGAACTGGCGACCTCAGTGTTCCCAGGTCGACGCTTTATCCACTGCGCCACCACAGGTCGAAATATTTGGGTCTTTTATATACAATATAAATACAACCATATCAGCTATGGGGGAAATTCTAGCACTCTATAAAAATTGTGGAAAGTATTTGTACATATAAATTAATAATACCGTGATGAACAACTACATATTAAATTTACAAATAAAATTTTATAAATATAGATCGATGAAAATGGATAAATATTCATACTGTTATCAAATTGATATCATTTTATGTCATATCTAGATACTGTGCCTCAGATAGCTCACATTTTTCTGTCATGAAACTAGGCAATTTGTATATCTTAAGGTGGCAAGAGAACCAACTAAATGGATGTTTTCAGTGTATTAATAATGCATTGCTGACCATTCTTACTATAACTTTGTTTATCTTATCATGACATACTATTTTCTAGAAAAAAATAAATTTTTCCCTCACATTACCACTTTTTGATAAATTGCTCACCCCTACTGACCTGTAAATTAACTTAGGGCAGATTCCTTGTTCACTAATCTCTGTATTATGGTATTTTGCATATAGTAGAGTCTCCCTTTCCACTTTCCCTCTTTCCTGTGCCATCCTGAGGCAGGATTCCCATAGATTTATAAGGACAAACACAACAGAAAAAATGTACTGAAAGTAACTGAAGAAAAAAAATAAAGTAAGCAAGCATGAGCATAAAATAGAACCTATATACTTCCTCTAAGCTGTCACAAACATAAGTCTAAGTTTTCTAGCAGACGCTATAAAAAGGGAAACCTGGTCAATTCAATGCCCTGAAGATCAAACAGAATCTGCAGGAGGAATTCTAGTCACTATTCTTGATTCTCACACCTGACAGAAATTTCTAGTCTTAAAGCAGATATTGTTAATTTAATGGGCAACATCCCTTCTAGAGTGAACACAACAATGAGTTTCATTACAGCCATTTCTTATAGTGACCCTCAAGGTAGTAATTCTATAGAAAAGAAATAATACATGGTAAGAAACAGCTCTTTGCTGGTATAATTCAAGAAGAAATTTCATAGTAGCTAAAAGAATGTATTACTGACGAACAATTCTGACCAAACACGTTTTCCTTGTAGTCAAGGGTTTGTATTTACAGAGAATTTGAGTAGATTGCCTGTGCTGCTAAATATAGAGGAGCCAAATACCTTTGCCCCTAGCTGTGCTGGGTTTCCAGCTGACTCGCTTCTGGAAGATCCACTCCATTCTAAACAGAGGGGTTACTAAGGCTGGGCAAGGTTGTCTAGCACAATGGCTGTCAATGAATTGAATTTGCTATACTATTAATTTTATTTGCGGTATTTAAACTTGTATTTACCCATTCAATGATCCTCTTTTGAAAGCAACAGAGAATTATCCTTCTTTAGTATAACTGATACCATTTTTATTATATATACCTTTTCTTGATCTCTGAACTGTTCACATTTAAGTAGCTAGCAAAAATTTCTTGTTTCTGGAATATTCATGGTTGCTTAGTTTTTATTCAAACTGCCTAAAAATACATTTATTACATATTTATATTATGTATAGTTAAATATGTGTATGTTATATAAAATATAAATACAAAATAGATGAATATATAAATTAAATAAAATATACTCAAAGTTGTTTGAATCAAAATCAAATAATCCTGAATAATTATATACTTATCTTCACATTTATATTTTTTTGAAATGCAGGATGGGGCAAAGTAAATTTACAGTTGTTCACATGGAAAATAATACAATAATTAATCAATTATAATGTCTGTGTTTCACATCCTCACAACTATAAACCTATTTTTGCCTCATGCTGTATCCTATAGGCACACTATTACTAACCACTAAAACCTCACTAGGCATATTCTACTTCAAACAAATCTCCTTAAGAAGATTTTATAGCCTGACCAGGCAGTGGCGCAATGGATAGAGCGTCGGACTGGGATGCGGAAGACCCAGGTTCGAGACCCCGAGCTTGCCAGTTTGAGCGTGGGCCCATCTGGCTTGAGCAAAAGCTCGCTGGCTTGTACCCAAAGTCGCTGGCTCCAGCAAGGGGTGGCTCGGTCTGCTGAAGGCCTGCGGTCAAGGCACATGTGAGAAAGCAATCAATGAACAACTATGGTGTCGCAATGGCAATGAAAAAAAAAAGAAGAAGATTTTATGTAATCCTGCTCTTTTTAGGTGGTCATTCAGTTTATTATCTTCATATTCTTTCTACTGCATTTTGTTTATGCTTTTGTCTTCCAGAAGATCTTTGGCTTCTGAGGGGTTTCTAAATATTGAGGCTTTTGTTTCGTTTCCATGAAGGATGCATCTCTCTTTCCTCCACCTTCCAATGAGCATGTTTAATAGTCCTTCCTTGCCCTTCCCATACCTCCCTTTCTCCAGGCTCCAATGAGTCACTTCATTTAAAGATCATATTCAACTACAACACCTACTACCTGGTCTTTTTTTCTTCCTATTGCTGCTCTTTGACTTTTGCTGAAAACTGTAGCAGCTGTCTCTTTATCTTCCTTAAAACTCAACAAAATGATGATTTCAACATCCATGGACCTTTGCTTTATCAACAAAAATGTTCACAGCCCCCAGCCAAAAAAAAAAAAAAAAACAACCAAAAAACAAAATCAACCTTTTATTGTTATCCAATTAAATGACCACTTTCTGATACAATCTATGCCTTAAAAGAATAATCTGTACTAAATTTTTTAGTCTATCTCACTTTACAGTTACTCTCCAGCCCACAGAAATATGACTACTGCCTCCTCTACTCCATTGAACTTATTAAAGTTGCTCTCATCTACTAGTTATCTCTAGGTTCCTTTACTTTTATGCAAAATTTGACATGTTTGACAAGCTCTTTTCTATTGTAACCATTTGTTGAAGCTCTTTGCTTTTATATTACTTGATTCTTAGTTTTCTTTTTATCTCTTTGGTCACAACGTTTTATGTAGTTTTCAGAACAATGGTGCTCATGAAATTCTCTAGTTCTCATGAAATTTTAGTGCTCCCCAAATTATTCCATATCCTTAGCTACCTGCACTTTCCCTTTGATATTCAGTAACACCATTCACAGATGCTTCTCAGAACTTCAGCACAATTCTTGCTGCTAGGATCCAGAGATGTATCGCAACACTTATCTCTCCATTTTGATGGCTCATGAAAGCCAACCTCAATATTTTTAAAACTGGAAGCTCCGAGTCACCCAAATCCGTCACTTTCTAATAAAGAGCTAGCCATACTTCATCTAGAACTACTGTATCCTAGTCTGTCTGCACTCATTAGCAGTATGTGTGGTAAATTTTTATACCCTATATATTTTTTTCAAAACTGAATTTATGATCCCCTTTCAAATGCTCACTGTGTTTTCTTTGTTATTAGTAAAGCACACTGACACTTGCCCAACTTCATAATCTAGTGGCTGGAGATTTCTTCTAAACTCCTTTTCACTGGTTTCACTGCTTCCTACATCCAATTAGCAGACAAGGTCTCCCCATGTCCTCTAAAATTTCCCTCCACAATTTCTCTTTCTTCTCTTATTCCTCCCTATTTTTATTTATTCTCTTGAAATCTTCCGTACTTCAAGACTGAACTAGTTTAAGAACCTCCTACCTTGTATTTCTGCTTCCAAAATGTTCCTACCACAAATCAATCTTTACATTGCTGCCCAAGCCTTTCCCTTCATGGAGCCAAAACTGGTGTATCTATTACCTCCTTAGAACCCTTCACTGCCTTTCCTTTTCTTCCAGGATGATGTTCAAATATAGTTCACAGTGCCCTTTGCAGCTCTGTCCTCCTCGCTGCCATATACACTTACTACTTTTGTTGACTTGATCCAATGAGGAACACAACTTTCTACCATAAACTCTTTCTAAACAAATAGCTCCTACCTATTCCTTTTTTGCTTAACCAATTTTTATTAAAGTATAGTAACACAATATTAAATTAATTTCACATGTACAACATAGTTATTCAACATTTATATAACTAATGAAACTATCACCATGATTAGTCTGGTAACCATCTGCTCCTATCCTTAAAATGTAGATCAAAATTTAGCTCAGTCATCTTCTTGAGGAAACCCTCCAGGGCCCCTATTTTGATATAGACACCTCTTCCTGAACTGATCAATGCTCCCCTCGTTTCTCACCTTGGTTTTTCTCATTTCATTTTTCTGTCCAGACTATCTACTCAAGGCAATCAGAGAAAAAGTTGTATCAATCTTACATCCAAGTTTCTGGCACGTGTTAGTTAATGGACAGATAGTTAATGAATATATTACTTGATATAATACCAAAACATTTAATTAAAAATTATTGTTTTCAGAAATACAGAGCAGCATAGAAAATGACTTATTGCACAAAGTGGAAACAATGTATAAAATTTACGTACATAATCATTGCAGCAATGTATATATATGGATGCAGTGGGGAAAGACCATAAAATCTCATCCAAAATTAGTGGCTGAATTATGAATCTGTAATTTCAGAAAATAACTCTATTGAATAGTTTTAATAAGTAAAACTATGCTTTTTCTTCTTGTTGGCATTATCTACTTGGTAAAAGTCATCTGTAACCATTCCTCTTTGTCTTCTATTTTCTGTCATAACACAAAGCAAATAACTCCATGCGTGATTTAATAAAAAGCAACAGAACAGTCTCTATTTCCCCAAAAGTTTGCAACACAGAGGTATGGAGCAATGCTTACCAATCAAATTGTTTATGCAAATAACTGCATCTAGATTGGCTTGTAACTAAGTGCAGTGGAAACAATCATTCACCTCTGATGAGCCAAGCACATAGCATTGCAAATCTCAGAGCTGCATAATAGTTTTTTCTGGACCCCTAACTTCAGTTTCCCTTCAGAATATGAGTTTCAACACCACTAGTCTACAGACTTCATGGACATTAACTGGACAGATTTTTTATTTGTTTTTTGGTTATATTTTTTTCTGGCAGAGAGTTTTTCAGGATATAAATAACAAATATATTACATGCAAATGCCTGTTCTTTATAACACCAAATGATGGCATTTACAGATATTTGCTTAGAGACTATTCAAGTTAAAGTAGGTATTTATTTCCTTTGTCTTAAACTATGTGTCAAATGACCTTTATACAAAACATTTGAAAATCTGACTTGATAAATGAATTTCCATTAAAATTTTATTTAAAAAAACTACCATTTACTTTACCTTAAAACATTATATTTTCTTACTGAGTTTTGAAAATTAGTAAAGTCTTTTATGTATTACTTTATCCTGCTGATTTGCTACCAATAGTATTAAGACTTTATTCCATATCATACAAAGAACTTTATTTCTCTTACTCATATATAACAAGGCCATTCTTTATTTCCCTTTATCCTTAAAGAAAGAAAAAGAAAATATTCCCATACTAATATTTTTAACTGCCTTATGCTTATTAGTGATTTTCACTAAATCAATAGATCAGTAATTTTTTACATTTCTTAGATCCAGTGTAACACATCAGAATGACTCAAAAAACTATACTAATAAAATATAAATCACTGAGTCATACTGTTTCCTCAAGACAGTTTAAAAAATAAATTTAAAATTAGAAATGACATATTTTTATCTATTATTTTGTTAAACATTTTAACGTACTATTCTTATTATTCAGAATCATGTATTTTAATCTCAAACTGTGTCACATAATGTGATCTACTTCAATATTTTCTTATACATCATTTACATAAACAATTAATAATATTATCAACCATACATGCAATAACAGCAAATTTGTGTATGAATTCAGGTACAATTTACATTAATGTACACAGTTGCTTTTTACATCAATGTACACAGTTGCTTTGCAAATTTCCTCTAACTGTATGAAAAAAAGAGTGAAAACTTTAACATATTGCTTAAATTGTGAGAGTATAGTGGAGTAATTTTCTTCTACTCTGGTCAATGCCATTTGTCTATTACAATAGCTTGCCATCAAATTTAAGACCCTTAATCGGGAGGTTAACTCAAGGTAGGAGCTTCATTCAGTTGTATTTTGGCTTAAGGGCATAATGTCACAATTTGGTGCATCCTCTAATGACTTTTTTTTTTCTGAAGGCAGTTTACAGCTTAGACCTAATTCAGCGAACTTCCTTGCAAGGTCCTTGGAAGACTGGAGGAAAAAAAGTACAATTGATTGCGTGGCCAAATTTCTGTT